>VZSE01006121.1:789694-883619 GCA_013398275.1 Promerops cafer | reverse complement strand
GGCCCGGCTCCCGGCCGAGCCAATGCAGCGCCCGGCGGCGCTGACCTCCGGCCCGCGCTGGCGTCAATGCAGATCAGCGGCCGCGGCCAATGCCGCGCCAGCCCCGCCCGAGCCCGCGGCCCCGCACCGCCGCTCACACCCGCACCCGCTCGGGGCTCGGGGTAACCCCGGGACGCCGCCTCGGGGAGCCGGAAAGCGGCTGCCCCGTGAGACACCTGGTGCCCTTCTTCAGAAGCCGGACAATGGACTCGGTTGTTGCTTCCCATCGTTTTCCTTTTCGACTCTGCCCATGCCAATTTCTTTGAAAATATTTTTGAAAGCAAAGCCTGTGAAAAGGGAAGATGGTGCTATGGGTGGAGCCAGGCCTCGGGGCTTGGGAAATCAACTGCAGGCAGACTTTTCCTGGAATATGTATGTAAAATAAACCTTTTCTGTTTCTATATCATATGAAAGTAACTATGCTTCCTTATCCTATAGATGTGCTGGGAGACTAGGTGTCTGTATGTACTTTAAGAGAGAACACGCTGTATTTAAAGCCCTTTAGACACCATGCCCAGGGCAAGACAAGTTACTGCCACAGACAATTTGTATTCCAGAAGTACCAGCTCAAGTGCAGCCCAGGTTCAAGGAGAGACATACAACACCATACTCTACCACAGACCAGGCACAGCCCGATGGCATCTTCCCATGCCTTTCACCTTTTTCACTGTGTCATTCACAGCTACTGCTACCTTTATTCTCAATGACTAACAGAGGTGCTTCTCCAAGAAGCACCTGCCTGTTTTCACTAGCTGAGGAACAGCTCAGAGGCAACAGCAGTTTAGGGAAGGCCCAGCCAATTTAGGAACAAGGTGAAAACCAAATATCAGAGACATGACTTTTATCAATAAGCTCCAGCATCTGAACGGGGACAAATAATGTGTTACACGAGGAACCTGTTTAAACTACTCCAGTTTTGTACCATGAACGCTTCTGTGGTCCCCTGGCAGAATCTTTGTGTTTCAGAAGAATCCAATTCAGCAGGAGCACAGGCGTGTGCATCCAGGACAGCCACACTTTTAACAGTAACTTAGCTACGTGACAAATGCCATCAAGTCATAATTAAAAGCAAAACATGCAGATGAGTGATGACTATGGACGACAAGAATGGCAAGAAGCAGCTTTTCACTCATATATGTAACAGCATCACTTGATCCAGATGAGAGCACCTTGTAAAATTGAGAGATGCAAAGCCAAAAGTCAGTGCTTTTGAGAAATGTGGTTTTTCAGGATAACCACAGTACTTGCAATGCAGAAATGCTTTTATTTACTTCTCATAATTGCTAACATTAAAGGCTGGAAAATCAAGTCTTTCCTTCCCCGATGTTTCTGCTACTGTGCAGTTTCGAGTATAAGCAATAGTCACATAAACTTCATCCACCCCATTAATTTAGCTGATCTATACAGACTGTTAGAACCATAAAAAGAAGTCAGCTTCCTGTGCCCTCTCATCACTGTGGACACCCACTTAATATAAGCATTTAACAATAAACTAAGGGAAAAACTTAACATACCCATTTGAAACAGTGGGCACTGTTTGGAGATGAATCTCATTCTTTCCTTTATTTACTAGATGCCATTAATAAGAGCACACTTGTGTGCAGCTAGAAAAAGACTGGAAGAAGAGAATGCTACAATTCCTAGTTATGCCATTAAGCGTAAGTGCAGGCTCCCTTCCTCAGCCCTAATGGATCTGTCAGCAAAACTGCTATTGCACGTTATTTCTGGTGGCACTGGAGGAGTCAGAGACAGCAAAACTTCATTTTCAGAGCTGCGCATTCAGTTTGCAGTGCTGACACCTAGAGTTAAGCTTTCTACTTTGTAAAATAAATGGGTCTGGTTTGCAGGTACATAGAGATAAAAAGTACAGTTCATGGTGTCATTTTAAAAAAATCAGTATTGGAAAAATATCTGCTTTCCACTTTGAATGCAAACAAATTCCCACTCAACTAATACAAAAATTTATGTAAATGACAGGCAAGTACTGGGGGGAGGGGAGAATGCTTTGTTTGGTAACAGCATGACAAAACAAGAAAATGTACACGCAGATATGATGTGCATGACCACTTTGCTCTTTTAAGAAGTTTTTCCACAACTGTCCATTGGCAGGTTATTACTGATGATTTCTGCAGCCTAACTTAATTAAAAAAACCAAACCAAAACAAATCCATTTGCAAGATTTTCAGATGAGAACTCACACTGCCTTGAATGGGAGAATGAGATGAGACTGAATAATCCCTTAGTAGTTTAATAAAAACCATTGAAAAATCACTGGAATTATTGTCACACTGATAAAAAAATCAACTAAAGACAAAAAATTGCTCTTTGAACAAGATACTGGCACTGGAATTGTCTTGTTTCTCTACAATTTGGAAACTCTGGTGCTGGGTTTTATTGCCAATAGAAAAATGCAGTTGAAAGTATAGATTTACCCAGAGCCTAGAATCAGACAAAAGGGGTAAAAGTATCAAAATTGGTTGTCCATGGTAGTAATTTGCCACTGCACTGTATGAAGTGTGTGGATAAAGGGCCTTTTTCACACTTAATACTGAAGTGCAGCTCAGGAAATGGTGGGCCTTCTTATTAAAAAAAAAAAAAAAAATCATGCAAAATAGCAGAGGAAGCCTAGGAGTGTAGATACTGGCAGATTAGGGCTGTGGGGGAAGTGCAAGGTCAGTACAGAGTCAGTAAGGGAGAGGTCAGAAGAGAAGTAGCACTAGGAGACAGCTGGGGGAATGAGAAAGGTTATTTATGGAGAATAAGGCTGAATTTCATTCAGGACTGTAGAATAAGAAAGAGTGCTAGGAAAGAGCTTGGAATTATTGTTATCAGCTTCATCTACAGACAAGTGGGTGCTGGGGAAGATCAAAGTATTTAGAGAACAAAACATAAGTGTCAAAATTTAAAAGGATTGAAAATACACTATTCAGCCATATCCTCATCCTTCTCACAGAGAAATTACGTTGGATCCTGCATGTTTTTGACAAAAGACTGAACAACACACTGCCCCCCAGATAAGCCCCACTATTCCCCATATCTGCTATCTCCCCCCAGATTTCCATAAGCAAAACCACTTCCCTTGATGTATCAGCAGAGTCCATCCATTTCACACAGACCTTGACCAATTCCCACTGCACATTGTAAGAGTTTATGCATGAGCACTGGGACAGTTCACTCCTGTCCAGTTGCACAAAAATGCATGCAAAGGCCCAGAGCAAAAATTTGTCACCAAAATCCAATTCTGATAATACTTCAGTACTCAAGACACAGGCAGGCAGAATTATGCAGAAGGAATGATGGACTAACATCTGCATGAACAACAAATATCAGTGTCCAGCAAAGGCAGACCGAGCATGACTGCAGTCCTGTGAGCACAGGCAGCAGTCTTGGTAAGAGATTACTCTGTGTGGTTTAAATTGCTGCTCCCCCCAAGTCAGCAGTATGTTCCAATCGTGTCTTCTGGCCTTCTAAAAAGTTAGGCAATCCTGCTGGTCTCTAGGCCAGTGAAGGAGGCAGTGGGGAGAAGGAGGAGGAGGAACTGTGGAAAATGTGCCAGCACACAAACAGCTGAATGGACTCTACAACACTAACTACTGACACGTGCAAGCTGTGACAGAGTACGTCTCTCCATCCCAGGATATTCTAGAAGAGGAAACAAGGACCATATGCTGCTGCTTTAGCCACAAGTGGGTATCAGCATTACACCCCACAAGGATACATCTGCTTGTTTGTGTATAAGCATCAGGTATCCTGGAACAGGGTGTTTTCAGGTGACACAAGAGTAAAATTTGTCCTGAGACAGCTCATCTCCAGCTCCTGGAATGTACAGAAGTACAACAAGTTTGTTTTCTGCACCACTTTCCTGATGTCCTGAAAAGCCCCAAAGCAGCTGAGAGCAGGCTGTCCTGATGTCCTGGCAGGCTGTCCGGCTGCTGCCGTTGTGTAATTGCAATTGCAGAACACAGACAGTTGTCTGTACCACTTGGAAATCAGAGCCTTCAAGGCAGTCTAAGTCAGCAACATTTTCAACCCTAGCACTAAAGACATTCAAGTCTAAAGCTCAGATACTTCATGTACGTACAAGCTTCATCATCATAACTCATGTCAGAACAGCTTTTGCAGCTGTAGTTTACACATCACACTCAGCACTGCTCAGTGATCAGCAGGATAGACACACTATTTCTAGGAGAAAAATGTACCCCCTTCTCCACTGTACCTTCTTTCCACTTTGACTACCTTCTTTGCTGTCCATCTGTCCAATGCTTCTCAAGTTTCCCTCAGCATTATACTTTCTCTACTTTGTTTTTGGTAGGCTCTCCCCAGATTGCCCAGGAGCAGCACCTGCTTCCACAGCAGATGCAGAGTGAAGGTGAGCAGATCTCTGCCACTCAACTTTAATGACTGGGCACAGGCCTTCAGATGCTGCTGCTCTCCCTCCCAGTCCTGCCTTCCCCAGTGTCTAATGCTCACCCCTAACCCATGTCTTTGCAGTGCTTGAGCCTGGAGCCCTACACAGCCCAGGGCATGCAGCACCTACGGGATGCAGGAGGCTGCACTGAATCACCCAGCTGCTCCAGCTCTGCCAGCCACAGAGCCCAGCAGGAAGGAGGAGCAGCAGGAGGGGAAAAAATCGCCAAAGCAGCCTCCAACAGCTCCTACTGCCTGGCCTCGCCTTGAGTTGACCAAAAATTTGTGGGGAAGGGAGGAACAAAGCACTGTCGTCCCCACCCACTCCCCTATAATTACCCTGTGCTTCACAAGCAGTATTATCTGTCTGGATACACAGTGCTGTGCAGCCAGCTGTGACCATACAGAATTAGCTGTTCCCCTCTTGGAGAATTTTCCCTTCTCTCTTCCTAAATATTTTTAAGCCAACTTGCATTTATTTAGCATGCAGCCTTTTCAGTTGTGATTTACTAAACCAAGGATGACAATTGGTCCTTTTAGTTGGAGTGGTATACCCAATTCTTACACCCTACAAGTGCCTGTTGTCCCTCTGCTTCCTAGGAGTTTTGGATCCTTTTCTTAGCTAGTCAGCCTCAGCCAGGCTTAGCCCAAAAGTGACCACAGCCTCAGGACCCTTCAGATTCCTGAATTGGTTCCCAATGCCACAACTCCCTATATGACATTGTGGCCTGCCTGGATCCAATAAGAGAAAACAAACAAACAAACAAACAAATCAGTAAAAGAAACAAGCAACTTGTGTCCTCCATCAGTATGTCAGTTTTCTTTGGTCATCAGAGCTAGAAGGACAAGCTCTTAGTCTTTATTGTCTACTCCAGCAACTAAAAGATCAGTTCAGGCTAATGAGGGAATACTCACTCAAGACAGGCTCTCAAATCCACAGAGTCCGTGCCCTTGAGTCTCTCCCAGGATTCCACTGTCTCCTGCCCAGCAGTCACTTTCTTGTGTGCTCCTGGTTAACCAGCAGTGCTAGTGGCCAGCAGCCTGCCTGCCTTCCTGGGCCAGCATCCTTAACCCTTCCCAAAGGCAGACAGAGTAAGAATAGTAAAGAGAACAATAAAATATGGAGCTAGAAACTCATCTCTGCTACATGGCAGCAGCAGAAGCTGAAAAACTCTCCAAAATTACTCCTTAAGACTAGACTGTACACCTGCAAAACAGATGGCTTTCATGGTTGCTGAATTTGTTATTTAAGGAACAGATACATCAGCCGTGGTCATACTGAGCAGTGATTTATTATATATTCACAATAGCAAAAAATCCCACGTCCTGGCTGTGAGATTTATGTTCTTAGATCACTGAAACAACTGAAGAATTCATCCTACAAACTTGTCTGAATATAACAGGGAACTGGACCTCGTTTGAATACTTAACAACCCCTAGCTGTGTTCTCAAGTACATTTCCTTTCTTTGGGTCAAAACAATACCTTTAAATACACTCATACCCGACTGCATACAGTCCTTCCCCATGTTAAGTCTTTCTGTGGAGCATATATGCAAGCATATGCAAGAAGCTGAATCCTTAATTAACAAAGAGGATCATACCCTACCACCAACAGGTAACCTAGAGATGACTGTACAATTGAATATATCCCCTTTCCCAGGAATGTTTCACATCCATTCTTTCATTGCAATCAGGCTCTGATTGTCCAGCAATGGCAGAGCATTTATCCAACACTATTTCTTCCAACTACTTTTCCAACTGTATTCTCATTTCTGTAAGCTCCCCCCAGGGAAGTTGCAGTCCTTTTCTCTTGCCAACATGCAGTTCTGCATGCAGACAGTTGTAAGGAGGAATGTACAAGAATCTCTGTGGTGCCATGGCACAGCACCAATAGATCATGCTTCTTGTAAACTCCATTTTATAGCTGTCTGCACATCCAGCTGAGCAGCAGGAAGAGCAACACCACAAGAATTGCAAGAGGAGATGACATCTTGGGGGAGAGATAAGGAGAAACCCCAGTCAAGGGAGAGGGCAGGTGGAAAAACCAAGCCATGGAAGTTTTCTGGGGATAGCTGTTTAAAAAAAGAGAGAAACAGACTCAGGATGTGTTGGGGAGATAAATCTTCTGAGTTTTTGAAAAGGGGAAGGCAGCGCTTGCAGGCTCACTCACCACAGCCCTAACAAACATAAATCTTACTCACATGGGCACCATCCTTCCCAACACATTCAGCAGGGCTGGCTGTAGCACAGCTATCACGGAAGGATCTGTCATATTAAGCAGAACGGCACTTGGCAGTTTGTGTGAATTATGGTTACAGCCAGCACAGCTGGATGCTGCAGGGGTTGACAGGCTCTGTAACACAAGCACAATAGCAAGCACTAAAAAAAAGAAAAAAAATCTCCAAAATGTTTTGGGAACAGAGCTGAAAAATACTTTTAAAACACGTCTTTTACATTCGTGAGAGACTTTCAAACAGATGGGGCGGGGAATGATCGGATGAATTGAGGGGGCTGATCTCATGGTTTAGATCTGCCTTGGCAAGATCTCCTGGGTCTGCACTTACTGTGCCCAAGTGGGTGGGTTCCTAGTGCTCCATCAAGAGGCTTTTTCATCTGGGCTCACTTGAAATAAGCTGCAGTGCCATCTCTGTCTCCTCTGTGCCCCTGTGTCTCCAGGCACAGCTCCCCACTTCCTATCCCTTCACATAAGGGCCTCTCATTCTGGGGGCTGCAGGTAACCAGGAGCAACCCTTATCTCTCACATGGCCCAAGTGCCAAACACACCTTTCCCCACAACCCTAATCTGGTTTACACTTCTGCTTTTGTGGAATTTCAGAGCAAACCATTCCACACATTACCTTTACAATGAATTAATGTACCCAAGTCAAAACAATCACTCTTAAATTCACTACCACAACAAGTATATCAATCTGGACAAAGCAATTGAAGATTTATTAATCTCCTTGTACTCCTGGAAGTTCATTGGGCAAGTGTCAGAGTAGTTTGAGAAGGTCAGGATCATACCATGCCCATGACATCTCTTCAGACCCCATGCAGACTGCTTCCCTCTTGCTCAGCTGGTAAAAACACCTAAAAGTCACTTTTTCCTTTTGACAGTCTTGGCACCAAAAGAAATAACCATTTTTTAAAACAAAGCCAAGTCTTTAAGACTTCAAAAATTTGATCTAAATTGATTATCCTTTAAAAGGAAACTAAGTAACTCTGCATTTCACAGATTCACAGGGGAAAAGCTATGTGGCCTTTTAGGAGGGGAGTTAAATTGAGAAGAAAAAAAAGTATGTACATAAGACACTTTTTGTAAGATAATCTCACTATAATGTTTTTCGAAACACAACCACATTTCTTTTTCAGGAAGAACAGCAAATCTCAGAAAAATCAGTCTTTCCCTGGGGAGAAATACAGGTATTCAAGAAATACACTACAAGGGAGAACAGTTTAAATTCAGTTTACCTAGAGCAGACTGCACGGGGGCAGGCAGTGATGGAACACTGTGACTCAGCTGTGCCTGGTTCTCCAGAGGATCAGTTCTGGGCAGGATGAGGGTTATTCCCCACATCCTGCACCCAGAGTTGCCATCTTACTTGATCAGTTTTCACTCAGTGCCCTGACTCACCCATACATCACCCACAGGTGGGCAAACCTTGCTGGGGCCACCACCCAGGCGGAGTTTTTAGGAAGTTCTGGGAGAGGGACATCAGGAAACACTTGCCTACTCTTGCAGGTTTTCCCCCAAAATAGCAACAGTTATCCTGGACTTTCTCCTGCCACTAACTAAGCAAGGCACTCTTCAGCTCTCTAACCAAACTCCCCACAGAGACAGAAAGAGGGGAGATATAACAGGCCCTTTACACCTGCAATTAATTTTGTGTCTAGGCAGAAGCCCAGTCTCACAGCTGAAACTCTGGGTCCAGCTGTGAGGTATTTCACTGATTGTGTAACAGATGATCAAAAAGAAAAACAAATTAAAGAAGTAAATAGCAATATAGCAAATTCCATCCCTCATAGCACTTCCATTCAAGTTTTTATTAATATTATAAGCTAAATAACAGCAGTATTCAAGGGCTATTTTGGAAGCACTCTCCTCAGAGACAAACTGTAGGTGTACATATTTCAACTTCTTTCATGTAGATGCTGTTTTTAGAAAACAAACCAGAAAAATGCAAACTCTCCTGTCAGCTCAGGTTGTTGAACATTTAAGAATGGAAAAGGGCATTAGCCTACAATGACAGTTAAGGGATTTTCATCACTGTATGAATTACCTGCAAAATTACACACACACAGGGAAATCACTAACACACAGGTTTAAAGAAGATTGCAAGTGCTTTGTAAAATACATTTGTTTTACATACTTACTCCTTTGCTGGCTGTGTTGGCTGCTTCTTAACAGGTGGAAGAGAGAATGAAATTATTATCACCAAGAGATGGCTCTGGGATACAAAGGACCCTGTGAAAGTGCCTGGGCTGTCACAGCACCCTGGGCAGGGTGGGCAGCCATGGTGTGAGGAGCTCGTCCTGAAGCAGCATAATGGCATCACCTCACTGCAGCCCTCTATACTATATGAGGAACAGATAAATACTCAATGTTTTCTCCTGGCAGCCCTCATCATTTCCACTCCTATCTTTTTTTTTTTTAAATTTTCTCACTCTTCTGTCACATGACACATTTTTATTATTTTAATATAGGACCCTTTTGATCATATCAACACATTAAAAATTACAGTTGTATTTTCCCATCTGAGGCATTTATCTGATGCTGCTATCTGAGCTGCCCTAATTAGGACAGATTGATCCCACCTTTATCCCAGAGCAGCATTTTGAGTTAGACCTTTGTATTTACAAGGCAGTGGCAGCACTGGGCTTCCCAGAGGCACTGGGGGCAAAATATATCACCCTTGCTCTCCTTTCCAGTTGGATTTTCTGAATCTGCAGTGTCTGCTCCCATGCAATAAACTTAACAGACAAAGAATAGAAGCAGAGATAAAGACTGCAAAAATTATATGAGTAAGAGAAAGTAAATTAAGCAGGACTTTTCTACACAGAGACTGAAGCAAAAATAAAAATTCTTTGCAGTACTGTAGATTTCAGACAAAACCTAAATCCCCAGACCAGCTTCCTGTCAGAGTATAAACTGCACGTACTTTGGCCATTTTCTCATCAGTTTAAAGCCAGCATCTTATTTGTTACAATGACAGCATATTTACTGATGAAAGCACTCTGAAAGACATTTTGGGAAGAGAAACAGAATTTTATCAGACTAAATTCACATTGCACAAACAATGTTTTTTCAATACATTTGTGCCCCCTGCATCATTGAAATAAACCTAAGGTAACTCCCACATCAAAATATTCTTCAAAAGAAATAAAGGCAGGAATTATCCAGCTCTTCCTTCACTTGAGGAGAATGTGAACTTCTGATAAAAAGTTTACTTTAGTTGCTCTGCCAAGTGCTAGGCCCAGAACTTGGGAGGATTAATGACAGGAATGGGCTGGAACACGTGATTGAGTTAGCCTTGTTTGCAGTTCGGCTCCTTAGCAAGGTACAGCCTGACCTTAGGTGACTGTGGCTAAAAGGAACAATTATGGAGCTCAGCAGTGGAAAAATAGGTAAAACAAAAACAGACAGACCGGAGCCATATAACTGAAAGAATTTAAAGTGTTCAGCTAAATTAGGCACATTAGGTTAGAATACATTACATCCAAGCTTTGTTAACCACTTCAGTGAGAAAAGAACTTCAGAAAATATTATAGAAACCATGGATTTCTCCTAGAACAGATGCTATACTGCTTCCTTTTATCTCTTAATAACAAATAAAAGTAAACTTTCTTTTATCTAAAGTTACACAGCCCTATCACAGACATACTGGAACACATCATAAATTCTAGTTGATTTATGATTCTAATTCCTTAGAGATGGGAAAATATTGAGTGATTTGCTCTTAATGACCTGGGAAGTATTTGTCATTGCCCAGCAGCAAGGCTATAATCTGACCTCTTTCATCAAAGTCTCCACCTTTTGAAGCCTCAGTGGTTTCTGGGAAATCATAAATTTAAGAGTGTTAATATAGCCAAGTAAAATTCTATATTTTTCTAGTGCAACATAACCTGTGATTCTGCAGCAACACTTTGTCTCTCCTAGAGTTAGCACATCTTGATCTGCACCAGTGAAAAAGCTTGAGCTGACTAATCGTCATCTAAAAGGTTTTAAACACAACAGCTTTCTGATAAGAGTGCATTTCTCTGAAGGTCAGTTAATCAGGAAAATGATAGTAACAGTCAAATTAGATGATATTTAGTGTAGCAGGTTTTCTCCTAGAAAGAATTGTCTCCCAGCTTTTTTACTAATGGGGAACCCCTGCAGAAAAAGGACTTTGTGGCTGTGGAGACACATGCAGTGGGTTTATTCATATCTGAACTGTATTTGGGGAATAACCTGACACTTTTGAGGAAGCTCAGAAACCCGGAAAGAACTTTCTGTACAAAGAAACAATCCTCATCTCCATGTATTTCCTTACCTCTGCTTGTTTAAAAGACTTCCTAATTCTTGTTTGAGTATGGAACTGTTGGCATTTTCTGTATATCAGTTAATTCCTGTTCAAGGGGGCCTTGGAGAGCAGCATTCCTGGTGGGATGGAGAGCAGGCCCAGAGGTGTGCTGGTGTGCTCTCTGCAGCCAGATCACCTGGAATGCCTGCGTGTGGTACCCAGGCAAGGAGCTCTTGGATCAGGAGCAACTCCACTGAAGCCACTGGAGATGATTTTGGTTCTCTATGTGATGTCTTCCAAATGCTGTTTGTGGGCACAGAAAAACACCAGAGACATGGCTTTGGGATACAGTCATCAAACACTGGCATCCTGGGACACTCACAGATGCCCACTGTAAGCCACAGAACACAGGCCTGCTGCCTGCTGATCTGCTTTGGGGAAAATTGCTAGGATTGAAGGAATTTATTTTGTTCTGTACTTCAAGGGCCTCCCGTGGCCAGGCGGGCGGGCCGGATACAGCTGGAGCACTCCCTCCCTTTCCTGGTGCAGAGGGGAGGCCAAGCACGGCTGTCCAGAGACCTGGGATGGGTCACTGCCCTGCCTGGGAGATGGCATTCAGGGGGAAAATCCCCAACCCTTCCAAAGCCCAGCCAGCCAGGCAGGAAACTGGTGGGTAGCACCCACAGACCCTACTTCTTGCCACTTAAAGCAGCTATTTAGTCCTGTTTTGAAATGTGTCTCACGAGTGTTGAGTTGTATGAGTTTAAAATTGGGCTTAGGTAGCCATGGTGGAAGGACCCTGAAAAAGAGCCTTGAAGCCTCCTCAGTGAAGACAGCTGGTATTTTAAGGTACAGGTTAGGATACGACAATTGCTCCTTGCACTGGTACAACTGGTTACTGTTGGTAATTCTCAACAAAGATTCATACAATAGATTCATGTAACCATAAAACTGAATAGATTTATAAGAAAATTCAGTGTTACCCATGAAGACAAGACAATGCAATGTATTAGCTGGGGCTGGGAAGCCAATTTCACTGGTGCATGGCTCCCTCCTCACATAACCGGCTGTGATGGAGGTCAGCTCATCCTCTTGGATATCCATCCTGTCTCAGTCAGACAAGAAAGTACTGTGACCTGATCCAACCCAACAAGCCCCGGTCCAAACAGGAGATACAAGGCAAAGGGCTTCTATATAAGGCAAAAAAAAGGAGGTGGTGAAGTTCAGGAAAAAAAAGCAGGATCAAAAGGAGTTTTTTGTAGCACAGTTCAACTCATCAACACAGCCTGCACAGTGCCATCTTTGGCACATTATCCCACAGTATAAGAACAAAGCTAGATCCAAAAAGACAATTAAAAGGAAACCACACTATCTAGACAGGACATCTCTTCTGCAGAGCACTAATGATTAACCTTTGGAAACCACAATAATTTATCACCAAAGTAAAAAGTACAGTGAAACCCCAAAGATCATTGACATGAACCAGAAGTAGCCTCTGGGAGATGTACTGCCTGCAGGAAAGCATTCAAATACAGGACGTAGTCAGGGTCTGGACACTGAGAACAAATAATGTTGCACTTTAAACAAAAAGGAAACTCCATGAGATGAAGCTTGAATGCTCCCTGGAGTATACCCTGAGACAGCTCTCAACATGCAGTGAAAGAATCACCACAGTCCAGTTTTAGGGAGTCCCTCAGTAAATGCAAACAAGCAAGGCTAGGTAACAGAATAGTGTCTGAGCTCGGGATCTCTTTGCAGAAAGCATGAGCTCTCTTTTACTGTAAATAGTGTGATCTGGTCTGACCAGTGGCTGATTGCAGAGCACTGTCTTGTTAGCTCACCTCTGGCCATAACAGGTAGTCGTCACTTGCATGGAAAGGAAAACAGAAGTTAATGGACTAATTCATTCAATCTGTGTTTAAAAATCCCTCACTGCCCATGACTCCTAAGTAAACTATAAAGAAAGGGATCTGATTCCCCTGCATGTCTGTTTGAGCACACACATAGTGCTCCCTGTTCACGAGGTTATCTTTGATGTAAAGCCACTGTGCACTCGCCACTAATTCTACCTACATCCATTATAGGAGCCCCTTGTATAATATGCACCTTGCTTCAGCGTGCAAGACATTTGGTTCCCAAAAACACGATAGGATGGCTGGAGTAACCGCTAACCAGACATGCTGGAATGCCTGAAAGTGTCCAAGATTAGTCATTTGGCAGCAGTCTTGAGGAAATGTAGCTCTACATATCCCACTCTGGACAGAAGGGTTTAGTGCTCAGGGCCTTCTGGCAGGTCTGAACCTGACTCCTTCCCTTGCAGAACACAGCACAGCTTGGATCAGCTGTGGCTATGACAGCGAGAGCTGGGATGCAACTGCCACAAAAATCTGGATCACTCACTTTGTCAAATCTGTCTCCAGCATATTCTTTACTTCACCAAAAGAAAGAAACCCAAACCAAAACAAACTCTTTCCTATGCTTGGCCTTGGTATTTATTTTTTCTGGATAATTTCAGCTTCTGTGTTTGTCAACTGAAAGCAAAATGCATGTGTCACATACGAGTGGGTCAGAAATCTGGTGGGTGTTTGTATATTATACAAGAGATCAAAGATTGGAGAAATTTCATTCTAACCTGAGGGCAGCAAAACAAGATTACTGAAGAGTAGTGTGCCTGCTCATCAGCTGAACAGATCTAGGCAAATGCAAGATTGCATTTAGGTGCTTCAGCGCTGGCAGGACTGAGCTGCGGATGCTTCTTTGGAATTAGATGCAGGTCTTGCATGGACCATCTTGTCAGGAGGGTGGACACCTGCACCTCACTGCACTTTTAACAATGGATCCAGTCCCCTGCATGTTAGGCAAGCTGTTCCTAGGCCACATTCACACCAGGAATTGTGCACAGCACGGAGCCCGTGCCTCTGAGCAGCCGGCACAGCCAAACCAGCGGCCGGGCGTCGCACCAATGGCTCAGGAAGCCCTCCCAAGGAGCACGGCCAGAGCAGCCTGTCCTGGCTCACAGGCTCAGCCTGCCTGACCCTCAGAGGGACCACTCTGCTTGAGCTTAGTGCTGAGCTGAGGCAGAATGGGTCCCAGTGCTCTGGAGCTGGAATGCTCACCATGAGACCACAAGCCTGGGCATCACACCGTTGTGTGGGGCTGCCGTGGCCTGGGCATTTCTGCTCAGGGCTGCAGAAAATGAACCAGTTAAAACACACAGAAACCAGCAGCTGTCGTGTTTTCACTGGAGAACTGGCGCCAAGTACTCCCGCACTCAGGACTGCACAGATGATATTGCTCCTTCAATGTATGACATTCATGTGGCATTCCAACGTGAAAGAAACCAGCACAACCAAACGGATGAATGGAAAAACGAATTGCTTCAAGTTGATTTAAAGGAGATATTTAGTCATGCATGGGAAGGAAAAGAGAGAATAAGTGACCAAAATAGAATGAAGCAATTAGAAACAGCTGATGTTTGATGAAGAGAAAGATATTTTCTGGGGTGAGAAATTTAAAAGCCTTGAGTATTTTGAAAGGGCAAATTATGCATGATTTTTTAATCCTTTAAATGGTGCCAGGTTATCCAGAATCCACTCCAGAAAGGTTTCTGAAGCAGTTTATTCTAGAACTAAGCCAAAACCGTCAGCCAACTCTGGAAAATCTTATTTAGAGTCAGACTAACATATTGTGAGCTCATGTCACTGATGGAAAACTGCTCCAGCTGAAAGCATGAGGGAATAGTTTTGATAAGGAACCCTGGAGTTTAAGCCTTTTTTTTTTTTTCCATTTGCAGTAAGAAAAGGCAGGAAGGGAAAGTAAAATCCTTGATAAAAGGAAAAAAATTACAGAAGAGCTGAGTTACATTTTCTGAGATTCATTACTGTCTTTCCATTTCACAAAGATTGGACAAGTTTTATGCCATACTGGAAGTGAGGGGTTTCCTTTCCATGAGGTTGACATTGGTGCAGTTCTCATTCAGAGGTGACAGTTCCACAGTCTCGACCCACAGCACTTTGTGACTACAAATCGTGTTGCTCCAGCCAGTGACCAAATCACACCAATTACCATTAAACATCTCTGCCAAAATGGCAGCTCAGACAGTGCACTCTCCCCCAACCAGTAGGAATTCAGGTGTCAAACCCCACAGGGCACCATGGGTGACACTGCCATGGGCACCAACAAATGGATTTCACAAAGCAACCTTTTTTTAGGCTTTGAGTAAGCTTTTGGGATAATCCAACTCTCAGGCATCCTAGTCATTCGTGTTTCTGCATCCTCAGCTGCTCTTTGTGCGCTATGAATGTTTTGCATTTATTTTTCAGTTTTGGGCTGCTTTTTGTTTTAACTTGGCAAAAAAAAGTTAGTGGATAAATGACAGACACTACCTTGTCCCTTTAGCAAATAATTGGCAGACATGCATCAGCATTTTGAGATGAGAGGAACACGGTTTAGTGGTGGACTTGTTGGTTTTATGGCTGGACTTGATGATCTTAAAGGTCTTTTCCAACCTAAATGACTCTCTGATTCTATGTATGAACACAGGTAGGAAGCCAACCAGACAGTATATTACTACCTTTTATAATAAATGCTAATGTTTTGCTCCCATGAATGTCCACATCTTTTTAAGTCACAAGTGTTCTCTAATAAGCAAATATAAAGTCAAACACTTGTGGTTATACAAAGCTATGTGGAAGAAGAAAAGAGAAGCTATGTGGAATCCATGACACCTGGAAAACACTTCCTGCAGGGAGTCTGAAGGCAGCAGCATACACTGCCAGCCTAGCACAGAGGACATAGATTTCCCAAATAGAAGCCTAAGAAAATAAAAATCAATAAAAACAAAGTTGATCCCAAAATATAGTTGGGAGGGAACACAGATCTGTTTAGAAATGCAAGCCAAATTTGGGAAATTACTGTGGACATAGATAAAAACTCAAAACAGAAATGTATACCATATTCAAATACACTTTGAGCAGAGGGGTTGAACTAGATGACCTCCAGTGTTCCCTTCCAACCTCAACTATTCTATGGTTCTGTGAAAAGTTTTGCTTTGGTATTTTCTAAATGAAATGGGTTGGGTTTGATTTTCTTTTCCAAAATGAAAGGGGACAAACAAAAACAGCTTATAAAGCAACTGCAGGCATTTTGTTTGGGACTGAATAAAAAACATTCTGCAAAATTTAAGATTTTTCCTCCTAAGCCTCTTCAATTTTCTCCAAAGCAACCTGTGCTTTTAGTTTCATTAGACCTATGTTTATATTTCATAGCTGAGGGGGAAGGGTCAGAGAGCAAACAAAAACACTCACCATTGATCCAGCTCTGCTCTCAACCCCTATTTTCTTATTCACAGATAAACCCTTTCAGATGTACCCCAGTTCCTTCAGGGCTGAAGGTGCAGAGCAGGCATATCTGCAGCCAACAATAACAAACACGAACACCAACTTTGCATGTTTCCATGGCCATGGTGCCCCAGAGACATCCTCTTTCATCCACACACTCCTCCCCTCCAGAGCTACCTCATCTCTGAGGCTGGGGAAGGAGGGACAGGTCAGCTACACCCACTTACAATAGATTTTGTTACTATGGGGAAGAAGAAGGGGGGAAGAAAAAAAAAGGCGTTTCTGGTTTTTCATTCCTTTCCCACCTTTCTTATTTGCTCGGGTCTTGTTACCTATCCCATGTGGTTACTGGTGGAAGAGCTACGACGTCATTAAAGTGCAGAGGAGCAGCACAGGGAGCCCTGTTGCACAACCAGCAGCCACCAGGATCACGCTGGTGTCCCCAGGGCAGTACGGGCAAAACGGAGCAATATTTTCCGATAAACACTAAAACCACTTGCAGTTAAGCCTTGGGCTTAGTCTGGCATGGGAGTACATGACACTGGTGGATCAACCACACCAGAGGCTGACTCGGGTCCATTTGGGGTCAATGACAGCTTCAGCCAACCACGTGCTCATGGCCAGCACTGCAAAAGGTGCTGCAGAGGCTGGATGGGACTGACAGGAGGTTGGAGGGGCACTCCCAGGAACATCCCAAGGGCAGAGGAAAAAGAAATCCCAGGCCTCTACCACGAGCACAAAGGAGCACCACTCCTAGGAGGGAGTTTGGGATTGGTACAAATGGGGGAACAGTCGAGAGTGAGGAAAATGCCAGCCTTAGGGAGGAGAGGCAGTGAAGCCCAGCTCATCATATTAGCACTTGTTTGCTCACACAGCAACACTTCAGCACAAAGAAAAGCAAACGTCCATTATAATCTCTCATTTCTGAACTAGTCTCCTGCATATTAATTCCTATTGACTGACAAGTGGAACAGCACACATCGATCATCTTGTTAATCAGGTATTCTTGCAGCAATGTGTGATGCAGTTTAAATAAGCCAGGTTAAGTTCCTTGTGTACACAAGGAAGCTGTTATAAGACAATGTAATGATGAAACCACTTTTTGCAAGAAGCAAGCAGAGCTTGAGCACCTTATATGCTTTGGAAAATTTCACTTCATTTATATCATTTTTCATGACCTTTTGCTTAGCATGACGTGGTGTTGTCCCCCAGCTGTGACCAGTTTGGCTTGAAAGTCAAGATTTTGCAAGCCTGACTAGTGAAATCTCCTGAGGCTCTAAGCTTTCAGGGAACTCAGTACCTTCCTTTTGAGGGGGCATCTCTTCTATATAGTGTGTTTTGGTAGTTCAAAATAATGACCACTCTTGAGGCTATTGCTCAGATGCACAGCAGTTCTTGGCAGACAGCACTGCTGAGTTACTGGGGTCCTGTAACGTGCTCGGAGGAAAAGGTCCTTCCTCCTCATGGCACCCATGGAGGAGACACCAGCACTGCCACAGAGGAAGAGCACTGGTAACAAATGAGGCTGCCCAGCCCCAGCTGTGCACCCCACTGCACAGGTGACCCTGTTGCCCAACCTCCCAACACAATTATATTTACAAAAGCATCTGATTTGCAGAAATAGTGCTTGGTCTCAGCTCCTGCCGATATCAGCAGAGACTACATGCACTGGGATACTGAAAAATCAGAGCGGTATCACCAGCCTGTGCTTCCCCTCTCCCACTTTTACAAGGGTGGCTCAGCCTCTTAGGGGCCATAACTGAATCTTTATGAAGCCCTTGGATGGGTTTTACTGCAAAACAACGCTGAGAATGCACATGCACGATTACACCAGGACAATAGCCTGAAGTTAACAATCGCTTCCTGTAATTGTCTGAGGCAGCCTGTAGAACTAAGAATCATCTCATGATAAATCCTTGTTGGTCATTTACCATCATTAATCTATACTGTCAGAATGAATTAGGTGCAGAGGAGCATATTAATTACAATGCAGACGACACTCCAGCTTTAATTATCAGGACTTCAAAGTAAACAGTGCCAGTTAATCAAGCTCAGTACCACGGAGGCTGTTGAAGGAAAGCGCTGTTCAGCTGGCGGCGCTGACCTCCAGCCTGCAGGGTCTGCAGTTACAGTGATGCCATTCTAGCTTTAGTTTTCCAATTTGCTCTCTATTTCTATCCACATTAGTCAGGTCTATGGGAACACTTTTTCCACTGCCTATGACGTGCCTTAAATTAGGGGTGACCAATTTTGTCAATATGTAGCCACCTAGCTTTATTTATAGAACATTTCATATTAAACAGCAAAGGCTCCCACTCTCTTTTTATGCCTGTTGCATAAAATTTTGCATTTAACAGCTACTTACTCATTTTACTTACCAGCTAAGGCTACATTTTCACAGGTTGTTGTTCCCATTTCAATATTATTTTATGCCATTTTCTGGAGGGCTAGGATTACGGAATAAACCTAAACATCAGTTTACAGTTCGTAAAGCACTGGCAGAGCAGCTAGCAGTGTTGCAAATGCCCCCAAATCCCATCAGCCAAATGTAGCCCCTTTGTTATTGTAGGACCAGAGACAGAAACTCTCAAAGCCCATCAGATTCCTGCTGACATTCTCCGTGTGAATTCCAGCAGGCAGGCTGACCACTCACTCTGGCTGTTACCAGCACCAGGCTCCTGGGGAGAACAGATAAAGTTGCTCTCCACATCTCCTGCAGACAGGACATGAGGAGCTGCACTACACAGCAGAGACAGCATGGTAGGAGGAATGCAATGCTAAAGCTGTACAGGTGTTGGAGGGGGCTGCTCAGTGAGGCTGGGGATTTCCAGCAGCACAGACTTCAACAAGCTGGGTATCCACTGCAGAGCCTGGAGCTCACAGAGCCCCTGGGGGGGCTTCACTCTGCTCTGTTTCCTGCTGCTTCACACACCTTGTGAAAAACACTCAATTCTTCCTGAAACTGCTGTACAAAATGCAAAAGCCTGAGGAGATCCAAGTAGCCTGAGAAATGCCCTCAAGGAGAGCAAACCAAGGAAATAAGGAGTTACAGAAACAAACCAATAAAGTAAAATTACTGTGGGGAATTTAATCACCCAGGAGACAGGAAATTCAAGGCTGTGGTACCCATGACAACTACTATTTGTCCAGAGTGTATGGAACATTAACCTTAACTCCATATGCGGAAACAGAAGAAATTATGGGACATATCAGGTATGAATGCATATTTCATGCACAGGGTACTCTTTCAGGGCTACTGTGGAAGCAATAATTAAATTTCCTTACTGCAAAGCAAGTAAGTTCATTCACAACCAGCTCTTCTGAGACCCGAGTGATCATCACCAGAGATCCCAGCTCACCCCCATGGCTCAGGCAGGGAAGATTCAAGGTCTCAGTTTGGTCATAGCATCATCTCCTGCCTTGTAAGCTTCTGGCTGCTGTTCAGACTTTGTTTTGAGAATTGCCATGTGTTGATTTAGGAAATGTGATGTTTCTTTCAGTTGTTGGGTCAACAAGGATTCTGCATTTCTTGTATGTTTTCCTTTTGAGCAACTAAAGCAACATCCATCCTTCAACAAGGCAGAAGTCTGGTTCCTGCTGAGTGATCAGTTTACTTGAATGCGAGAACCAGATTATTGCTGAGTTAGACAGCAAACAAGTTATCAAAACCTGAGAGAGTTTTGCACTTGTCTTGACCTGAATTTTAATCCCTGGCTGGATAATGTGGAGTCAGATTACTTACAGCAAGAGTCAAAACCAAAGCAGCCAGATAGACAGCAACTCTCTGGATGGAACTGTTGTCCTTAAAGTCTCAATTTTTACATCTTCTTAGACAATTGCTGACTGGTATATCTATTGTTGTTAAAATTTGGAAGACGAGATTTATGAATATAGAAACAAACGGCAAAAGTATAGCAGCTGAGAAAACTAATTGCAATCAGGTGGGAAGGGGGGCTATTGAAACAAGGGGCTTTTAACAAAAAAAGTTACTTCTCTCTTTTGTCACTGCCACAGGACACAGAAGCAGGCAGTCTGCTTGGTTATGACTTATCACTAGCTGACTCTGGAGGTGCCATGTGCTGTTTCCTCTTCAGACAGCTCAACTCATGGCCCAGCATCTCCCACATGGAATTTTTCAGCAGGAGCAGGGCCAGATGCTAATCCAACCCATCACTCTTAATAAAGTGATTTAACACACCCACGGCACCAACCAGCGTAGCTCAGGTCTGACCTCTGTCACCACTTCAAGGGCAGCTGGATGATGCCAAAATCCAGCCATGCTCACAGAGGGGCTGCTGGAGTCAGTGGAGCAGCAGCTGCACTCTGCAGGGCAGGCTCAGGTGCTGTGGGGTGGTGGGTGCCTTCCCAGGCTCCCCATCCCTGCTCGTGCCTCACACACGGTGGGTTTGGGGTGCTCCGTGCTCCTTGCTCAATGGGGCTCCCTGTAGGGGCAAGGAGGGAGCAGTTTGACACAGTAGAACTCTCCTCCCAAGCAGCAGCATCTTCAGGCACTACCCTGCCAGAGGGCTTCCATCCAGTACTTTTGGACATATTTAACCGAGTCAAGGCCACATCTATTTAGCAGCAACTCAAAGTCAGGAGATCTCCCACTGCAGAGAAGATTGGTACCAGTTTCTTTCACCTGCACTTCAAAATAAGAGTGCTCCCATGAACTCCCTCTGCCAGGAAACCATCTCAGGGCTGTCCCAGCCCGCAGGCCAAGGCAAGCTGAAGGCATGGCTGGGACAAACAGCCCAAGTACACTCTGCAGAGCCTGGTTCTCACTTGTAGCCTGGACACATGGTGAGCAGAAAGCAGCAGTGCCTCTCCATGGCTGACCTGCTCAGAGGTCAGGCTTGCCCAAGGGCTCTGAACCGTGTCCTGGGGGCTGCTCACCACTCAGATATGCACTAGTTCACATTCTGCCCACCCTCCTACTCCCTGCTGAAGTCCCTGAAAACCTCCAAGTCAGCTCTGAAACAAAGGCTGATGGCCCCTCACCAGCAACAGCTCACTGGTTTGAAACTCCCCATAGGGCCATAAAAGCCAGAAAGAAACCATTTAACAGAAAGGAAAAAAGTATGAGGCACCCTTCTTGCAAATACCCACTGAGGGCAACGCCAGAAAGGTGCCAGGGTTAGACCAGCTGATCAAGAGCCATGTGGTAACACCAGCATCCTTCATGCAAGATCCTGCTCCAGGGAAGGAGGGGACTCCCAACAGCAGTTTTTCCCTTTGCTCTTGGAGGCACAGGCATGCTCCTGCAGCAGGGTTTTCATTGCTATTGCAAATCCCAGAGCAGTTTCAGGAGGGCTGGGCTGAAATCACTGACGTCATTTCCAGAGAGTGGTTAATAACCTTGGACTCTTCTCACTGTGTCTTAAATATGAGCTATTCCTCATCAGGGAGAAATCAGGATTTGATGCTGCACAGAAATGAACAGCTGAACAACCCAAGTCTTGAGAAGAGGCTCTGCATATGTTTCCACAGAAGTCATGGCAGGTTCTGGAATTAATCTGGCCAGAAACCACCAATATATCTACATGCTAACCTGAGTTGAGGCAGGTTTGAATACTGCTGAAAAATCCCAGCCTGTGAATGATTTCCATTTCTGAATCTCTGCCCTGCTGTTTATGGAAAGGCAAAGAAGTACAGTGATGAGGTAAATGTGTGTATGAATGCACTACTGTTACCTTTCTACTCTAACAACTCAGAGGAATTACTTTACCACCCTTATTTATTGCTAATCAAGCTCAGCACTGGGGGAGGAGAAGGAATAAATTCTGCCACAAAGTTTGTGCTAAGTCATTTTTTCTTCATCAAATGAAAGCCATAGCCCAGGCAGTCTTATTTGAAGCCTGTTAATGGTTAGAAGTATCCCTTTTCTAGGAGTTTGCTCTTCTTTCTTAGAAGTGCTCACATTTTACCCAGCACCTCTTCCACAGAGCAGCAAGAGCAGCCTGAGCTGCAGCAGAGCAGCACAGTCCAAGTGCTCAGCAAGGTCCCCTGAACTCCTGTTTGAAGAGTTTCCTCAAAAGCTGCACCAGCTACTTTGCCAGCTAATCTTTCCAGCCTGCAGCTACAGAGCAAAGCATAGCTGTGGACCTGTGTCAAAGGTACATTTGTTAACACATTTCCCCTGGAGTGCTAATTAACATTTACATCAAGTACTATGAGAGTGAAAAAGCTTCAACACAAACACACTGCAGGGAAACGTGGAGAGTAGGGTACTGTTTGCCCTTCAGGAGCTGGTGGAAATCCAGTTTGTTTTGTAATCTTCTGTTCTCTAAAATCAGATATTTCTTCGAGTTAATAACTAACCAGTTCTTTTTCATTTAAAAACCTCTAAGTGCATTTAGAATTGTATGACAGCAAGGCCCTGCTGGCCCTGGTGCAAGCCAGCCCACGTGCAGGTCTCCGTGCTCAGCCACAGCACAGGCACAGCCCAGGCTAACCACAGAAAATGACAGTATTTTATGATTTTATAATAAACATAAACAAAAGAACATCAACACACTTTTGCTTAAGATTCAACCCTCTTAAACTAAACACTAAGATAGGAAACACAAACAGAAATATTTGTAGCTGGATCTTCAGTTACCACATTTTGGGATGCTGACAAAAAGCTCTAATGAGTAACACTTGTACCCACAATGAGAGGCAGACAAAGTTATTTGCAAACACAAATTTGCACTTGAAAGATGCAAAGGCAGTTGCTGAACAGCTGAATAATGAGCTATTCTCAATATTATTTCTCAATATTTATTGAGAAAAAATGTGCTATCACAGTGAAGTAAAAATTTTAAGACTGCAACCAATATAACTAAAATATGGTTGAAAAAATCCTCTAGATTTTTCCCAGGGCAGGGGGGAGTTTTTCCCATTTTTTAAAGGAAAAGCTAGAAAATATCAGGTTCACAGAAAGAAAATCATATTCTATGAGCCACAAAACAATAGTATGTAAATCTTCACCTACTCGTGAACTTTTAGGCCATGATAGAGTGCCTGTTGTTATTCAATATATTCTCTCCTGCCACAACCATGCATCCTGCCCAGGCTCCCATGAATTAAAATCTGTGTCTAAAAAAGCACCAATAGGCACACTTGCAGATGTAGTAAAAATTGACTGAGCACACTACTTCCAGAAATCAGTTTCTAGCCCTCTGCCTCCACAGAAATCAGGATCTGAGATGAATAATATATACTATGAAAACACAGATTTTTTGATTGCAAACTGCTCTAGAGTTCTGTGAATGTATTTTGTTATTGTCGCCCAGTTGCCAAATATTTGAGGTGAACAATTTTCAGCCTTCATGTTTACAAACTACTCTCATTGTTTTGTCCCTTTTTTCTTTTTTTTTTTTCCCTTTTTTTTTTTTTTTTTTTTTTTTTTCTTTTGTGTGTGTTGCTTCTGCCTTTTAACTGGGTATCCAACTTTGTAAACAAAAAATAATCATGGCAAACAGCAAAGGCAGCAGCAGTTTTTGTAGTTTTTGTTAGGCATGCTGAAGTGAAGGACCCTAAGCACTGATGAGAATGACTGTCTATGCAGTGCCATGGACAAGGTGTTTGTGTTTCTTCTGCTTGACCGGCTCTTCAAACTTCTTTCCATTAGATACACACGTCTGTATTCACTAAGAATATTTTTCAACAGGTAGCAAGCACCCAGATATTTTCAGATTTCCAGTTTCCTTAGTTCTCTTAGTTTCCAGTAACTCCTATGGAGAAAAGGCAATACTGAGCTCGAATCTAAACTGGCACATTTCTGACATGATCTCCCAGAGACTGCTTCTCCATAGCAGGAATGTCTGGACTGAAATCCTGGCCTCAGCACAGGCAACAGAAAATCTTCCACCAGTCCCCTCCAAAACTTGTGAAGATAACAAACCCCAGTATTTTTGAGGAAACCAAAATGGAAGTAGCATGTCCAACTTCCAAAATGCTAATCGTTTAATTTCAAGTAACAGGATGAGATTAATATAAACACGCTAACCTGTCCAAACTGGAAATCTTTCAAACGTCAAGCACAGGAAACAACAAGGTTTTTTTTTCAGGCAGGATGTCAGAGTTACCCCCGTGGTTATATGTGAGCCGAGGACAATGTTGTTACTTGAGATCAAATTACAAACACAAGCAAACAGAAAACAATCTCTGAAGTCACTGTTTGGGATTTGACAAGAAGCACAGCTGACCCATTCGGGAGGTTGAATGCTCTCGAGTGAGCTCTGGGGGAATAGGAGGAATTGCTGCTGGACACTGAGTTCCATGCAGTTAAATTGGCAACTTGTTTGCCCAAGTTCATGCTTCTCTTACCCTATCCTTGCTACGGTTTTATTCAATATATTTGACCCGCAAATCTTAAAGCAGTGGCTTTGCTAAAATTATATTAAGTTTCTGGATTCTCCAAACACCTAAAAAAACTATTTTGGTAGTTTCCACAGCACAGAAACCTACAGTTACTCAGATATTTGAAACTTCCAGTGAGGTGGATGACAGTCACTTAACCACACACATTACCATTTCATTTCTGTTCCTAATGTTTAGCACAGCCTTGCTCTAAGGAATTTCTGAAGTTGTTTACAAAGCTGATGCAGAGGTTGCATTCAGTCTAGTCCAAGGGCAATGGTTTACTGAAGTCACTTGTAAACAGCAGAAAGATAATATTTTCTGTAACTGAGGGAAGAGAGGGAATAAAAGTTCTCACCTTGCACCAAGGACCATTAGAGACAGAGGTGGTTTCCAAAATATCTGCTCCTTCATTTTCTTCCATGTCTGATTAGTTGCAAAACTTTGTTCTCCAATGAAAAACATTAAATCACCCTCCAAGCAAAAGCAAAGAAAACCATGCAGGCTCCAGTAGCCCAGTTTGTGAAAGCCCTGAAATAAGTCACATGTTGGTTTTATGGTCACTGGTCTAATCCAAGGTTGCAGATCCTGGTTCTGTGCTGGATTTCAGAGTTAGGCCTTTCTTTTAAGCCTTAACAGTTCCTCTTGTCAGGCATGTATCTCCTTCAGCCCTTCCTTGTGGATCCAGGGTCTTACATAACAAATGGCAGATGTTTACAGCGCCCCAGGTGCTGCAGGAGAACTGACAGTGAACCTCTGATCATCTCAGGAGAAGCCTGACAGCAGAGTGAGATACGTGGCCACACCTCTCTGCTGCCAGAGCTGGCCTAGACCATAAAATCAGAAGCAAGGTCACCCAGCAACCATTCAACGTCACTACAGTAATAAAGCCAACTTACATTCTACTTCTTGCTTGGGTAGATAAATATTTTTATTAGAAGAAAGAAGCCCAGAGAAGATGGCAGGGAGCTGACTGTTCTGAGCTGAGATACATAAATTCTGATCCATGCAAAGCTTTCAGCAGACATTCGGCTCTCTTTGTGAATGCCAGCAGGGTCAAACCCCCTAAGCATTTTTCCCTAAGGATGCATAGACCCTGTACCCCAGTGGGCTGGGTGGGTAATGTCCACAGGATATTTTTCAGCAGAGATCACAAATTCCCACCCAGGTGCCCACAAGACTTGCATCTGCCACATGCTCAGCTTAAAAAAGTCCCACTCACTCTCAAAAGTCTACATAAAATAGGGATGAATTTACAAAATAGCCTCCATTCCCTGCCAGAGTCAGTAGAAATCAGGTCATTCCATAAGACTGCCTACAGGAGCTTTCTCAAGCAAATGGAGTCTTTTTCTCAGGAGCAACCACATACCTGAAGGAGCACACTCAATTTAGGAAGTGACGTTTCTCTCCAAACACACGCACATGTTAGAGAGAAGGGCTACAATAAATATAAATAAAAGCAGATAACAAAAGATCGACCCTCTTTGTTCTGTTTGCACCGTGTATCAGGCAGTGCCACTGCAGATAGCTGCTGCCCTAAAATTTCGAAACCAACTGTGATCTCTGACATCTATTCAAAGACAAACATGGCTTCGTTTTCAGTGCAGCCACTTGATCTGTCTCAGGAAAGGCCTTTCTTTAAAGAAAAAGAGAGGAATCCATGGTCACTGGCTACTCTGGGAAATTAAGGCTACTTTCCCCCCTCTCTGATATGCAACTTTTCTTTCTATATGGCAGGAAAGAACTTTTTTTTTTTTTTTTTTTGGGGGGGGGGGGGGTGAGTGGCAACTGTGCAGGAAGATTAAACTTGATTCTGTCCAAATATAAAAAATTGTAATTCAGTGCCCATATTGGCAGCGTCATTAAAAATTGCCATACACTAATCTGATTTCTAGACCTCTTTCTGCCACTGAAGCACAAGTGATTTAGTTGAGATCACATGCTCAATTGTACTCATTATTAGTCACATAGGATTTCATGAGATATTTCTCAACAGTTTTAAGTAATTTGAGATTACATTTTATCCAAATTGTCAGTAACTGGAAGTATCTGTCTAACATAATAGTTACAGGACCTCAAACACTGAGTAGGGTATTTCTGACTGAGCACAGTGTACACATTGCTTGGTTATGTATTTATTTCAAGGAAGTGAAGACAAATGTGACAAAATGGCAAGAATTATGAGGGCATAGGTGTGTCGTTAGGGAGAGAGCGAGGCAAATGGTGAGTGCAGATTTGGAAACCAGCAACTTAGCCTGTCTCTGCCTCTGATTTTTTGATTTCGAGAGCTGAATCAAAGGCCCCATGCCTCAGTTTCCCCTCCTATGCGGTGAGACCAGCGATATTCAGCATTAGTATCTTAACCAGCAAACAGTGAGCTGGCGATGTTCAATATCTTCATACACTTACACCACTCTCTACTGACAGGCAGGCTCCTTCTATGATTTTCCCACAGGAACTCAAGGAAAAGCAAAGCTGACTTAGCCCCACATGCTCAAGTGTAAGCCCAGCCCAGCCTTCTCCCAGGGCCCAGCACAAGCCTGCAGTCCCTGGGCTCCCGGGCACTGCCTCATTTCACTGCAGCAACACAGCTGAGCAAGTTCTGTCTCTTTTGAAATAATTCACATGAACTCACTATCCAAACCAGCAGATAACCAGATGAGTACTCCCTTCCCAACTAGAAGATTCTGCTACAAATATTCATCAAGTTTAAATGTCCCTTTCTGTGATTTCGTATGCCCAGGTCATTTTCTGAGAGCCAAAGATCTTTCCCAGCACAGAACCCCAGAGTCTCCCAGTCCTGCCCTCCCTGCCCAGCTGGGAGTCAGCTCAGCCTCAGGCAGGGTGCGGGACAGGAACGGGAAGGGGACTGTACCAATCTTTGCCCCAATTATTCACAAAGGCTGTTTATTACAGCAGCTTCAAGGACTCTTTTTTCCACCATTCCTTTAATGCTCTTGGGCAAAAAAATCTCTGATCACTAATTGCCATTTGAGTTTTAAGTGAGCAGGCAAGGGGCCTGCCTGAAATATCGAATTGCTTTGCATTTTGTTTTTTCTCTGGTTTCTCTTTACAGGTCACCCATTTAGTGACATATTAGCTATGTCCCAGAGTAGGCAAACCCAGCCTTCTGAAGTTTGCTTGCATTAAATAGCAGGCAAAATTGCTGTATCTCATTATCCACGTAGGTGTCCATGTTATGTCTTCTGCCTTGATGACATTCTGTGGCAGTAATTTTCACAGGTTTTTTTGGTTTTGAATTGGCCATTTCTTAATTTAAAACAGAGCAATCAAAGGAAACACTTTCCACATACGCAGCATAACATAAGATAAACTTTCCTATGGTTGCTGTGGAGAAGCAAACTCACAAGGTTTTCAGCTTCAACCTTTAGTGTAAACCAGACATCTGTTTTGAGTTGTGTCAGATCACAGGAAGGATAGCCCACAGCTTGGTTTACTCCAAACTAATTTAGGAAATCAGAACTCTCCCCATGGATGAGTCACGAGCTTCTTGGGCAATGACAGGCCAGACACATTTGTCTCTGCAGCTTGGTGGTTTTCCCTGTAAAACGAGTGGCGGCTCTTTCCCCAGCTGGAGGATGTAGCCCCAATACCAAGCCCATTTGTGCATCTGCGGTCCTGATGTCAAAGTCCACCAGGAAAGGAAATAAAGGATGAAAAAGAAAAGAGAAAGTGCAGAATGGGTCTAAAGATGGCTTTGAAGTACAGCCCAGGAGCGGAGATCAGGAAGTGAGAGCTGTAATTGCAGCTGGGTATCAGTTTCCTTTTTTATTTCAGGATCGCCCACAGCATGCTGGAGTTTCTCCCTCAGAAAGCAGGCAGGAACAACACTCACCTCTACAGGAGAACAGAAGCTGCTGTTAAATGGAAGAGCCACAGAGACAAAACAGCTCTTGGCCTTCCTAATGCAAAGGCAAACAGAAAGTACCTTGAATATGTCTGAAATTACTTTTACTACTTCTGGACCAGCCAGGAAAGCTAAAAACTGTTTCTTATTTTGCTTCCTGAGGAAGTTGCACTGTACTGCTTGTGGGCTCTGCCCGAGTTCCTTGAAATGGGGCCAGATTCAAGTAAATTCAATAAAGAGGAGACATCAGGTTCACAAAAGTAGGTGGTCCAGCAGACCAGAGAAGTCCTGCAAATACCCACAGAGTTGAAGGCTCCCAGCTGAGCTCACGCCATAAAGGGAAGGCACCAGTGTCACAGACAGGGTGCATCTGACATCAGTCTGGGGGCAGGTTTATTCCAAGCTGCCTTGAGCCTGGCAGTGCTGACCATTAGTGACAGCCCAGCACGGTTCAGACCTCAGCAAACTGCACGTTCAGCTGCTCACGTGGTGGGTGCAAGCATAAATCTGGGGCCTCAGATCTCACGGGCCTTTGACCCAAGCCCTGCTCAGGCTCCCTGTTATGAAGCTGCCCTGGCCTGGCACTTCCAAGCTGCTGCCTCAAGCAGAGGTGTCAGAGCAGGTTAAAAGACATCCTGCTGTAACTTTAACACTATTAGCCAGCATTAAACAAAGGCTTTAATTTTTTTTCCTTCACAAGATAAGCCGCAAGGCAGGGATCAGGGCTGCTGTGAGAAAACATGGACTCTTGGTATAGTGAAATAAACCTGTTTGTTCCAGTTACAAAAGGTTGTGAGCTGAGCTCAGGGGCCCAAGTTATCAGGGAAATGACAGCATCTTGAAGACCATTGCAAAGAATTTAGGTTTTGGTATTTTCTAGGCATACCTTGAGTGTTTGACCATTATAAATCTTTTCTTGTTTAGGAAAGAAATCTCATTTTTCATGATATTGAGCTTATCTTTTAGCAGAAGCAGGGGCAGGATCTGAATATGCTGGTGTTTGCAGACAGCAGTGGTGCAGTACAGCCCGTCTCTCAGCTTCACAGTGAAGAAAACGAGCTACAATTGTGAAATCATTGCCTAACAATTGATAAGGACAACTGCTGCAATCCTCTCCCTGCCTCCCCTTGGCCAGCATCCCAGTTACCACATTACTGGATATATAGAAAAGAGAATGGCAATGTGGTTAAAGTACAAGCCACACACATAAAAGACAGAGAATTTATCTCCATGTCTAGTCTGGTTTCCTCTTTCACCTTTGGCCAAATAATTCAGTCTTTGCAATTCTTCTTTTTCCTCCTTTCATGACAATATTTACCATCTTTCTGACAGCCCTTGAGTTCCTGCAAGAAATGGGGCTTTGTAAATAGGGCTGGGGGAGAAACCTATCCCTTCAAAGAGAGCCATGTCAGGTACCTGGTACAAGGTGCTGCAGGAGACCCTTTTAGGAGGCCTTTGCTTTGCAGAGGAATGAGGTTTCTTCATGCCTTGTTTCAAACCAAGACCATCATTCCCATTTCACCCTTCTGTTCAAGAGCTCCCTAGGGCACCATAACACCTTGCAGCATGAGATGCCAGCTCTTGATGTCAGCAATCCCAAGAAAAGTCCAGTCCACCACAAGACCAAATAAATTTGGTTCACACATTCTCACCCTGAAATGAAGAGAGATGTGTGCAATTTCTCAGTCTCCAAAGTTTATGACTCTTGAGAACAGCAAGCCCACACCCTCTATTGCTACCCCCACGCTGAAGGATGCAATGACTCTTTTCTCCCATGAGAGAAAAGCCTGTGGTAAACCAAATACCTGTATGTATTAAGTATTAGATAAATACTAATGAGGTGTTAAGTAGTGGTACTTTCAATGATATTTAAAAAACCCCAAATGTGTTAGCACTTCCTATTCCACACAGATGCCCCATGCTCAGTTGTCTTGCTCACTAGACAACTGCAGGACAAAACCTCAGGTTCTGCATGAGCTGAGCAGCAAAACCTGGGTCACTGAACTGTAGCTCCCTTGAACACAGTTCAGTATTACAACTAGATAGGGCCAAACTCTACCCAACATCCCTATAAACGTCAAGCAGGTCACCCAGCAGTTATTTCAGTGCCTTGCTGACTCAGAAGTAATATAGACCAAAGAGGAAACAGGAGAGATTGTGTTTGGATATAAATTTGCTGTTCAGAAGTGCAGCATAAATGAGGTTCTACCAAGATCATATTTCAACTTGCAAAATAAATAATGTGCCATTTGCAAGCAATTCCTGCTCCTGTGGAAACTTAAATTGCATTTTATCCTAATGAGTTGGAATTTCTTAAGGGCAATGTGAATAGATTCTAGTTCATCTTAAATCCTAGTTCTTCCAAATACATTTTCTATTTCTAAGAGCAAATGGTATATTTTCATTAACTGAAGGAAATACTCTAGAATTAATCAGAGGGAACAGGAACTGCCAAGATAGACCACATCATCCACAGAAATCTCACCCAATAAAATACCAGTATTTGGTCTTAATTTCCTGTAAAGAAGGAGGCATAACTGAACCCCAAGAAGGTATCTAAAAGAACAGAGAATGACCCTATAAATATGTGGCTTTTGGGCCATAATTTTAAAGTTAATGGCTATGTTAAAACGTGATGCTCAGCCCATGTGGGGGAGGTTTCAAAAGGCAACAATGATCCTCATTTGGCCCTGATTTGATTTCTGACAACCTATGTAAGCCTAAACAATACAGCCAGCCCTTAAGGAAACGTCTGTGTCCCTACACTCAGAGCCATTGTTTTCATGTGCATAGATATGTACTTTTTTGATGCTGAGAAATGGTACTGTATGTATTATCAAACAAATTAGATCTACAGCTGGGAAAAATCTTGAAGTGTTTTCAAGGACTTTGATCAGAACATCATCAGAAACAAGATAAGTACACAAAAAAATGGTTCTAAGACATCCCTTAGGACAGGCTGGAGGAAAGCCACTGGCGTCACAGCAGCACCCTCTAGTGCTGCTGTCACAGGGCTTTGCCAGCACTTCCTGGATAAAATTTGACATTCGGTGTCAGGATTAAACTTCTCTTGTCCTAGACACAGCTCACAGTAAGGTCAGAATATCAACATCATCTTATGGACAAAATGAGACACAGATGGCTGTGGAGACAAACCCACCATTACTAACAAGTATTTTGAGAGAGAGCTTGCAATTAGCTGTGTTAACAGCACCTACAGCCCAGTAACTCCCAAATTATGAAAATAAAGACCAGTACAAAGGCAGAGATTATTTTTTGGTTGTTCAGTGGAAAAGAAATGAGACTGCTCCCATAGACTCCAAGTAATGTAGAGACGTAGCCCAAAATTAGCACCCCTCAGACTGCTGTGTTTTACCCCCAGGCAGCCATGAAGCCCCACAGAGCCTCTTGCTCACTTTCCCTGGTGGGATGGGGAACTGGAAAGGTAAAAGTGACAAAGCTCATGGGTACAGGTAAACAGTTCAATTGGTGAAGCAAAAGCTGTGCACACAAGGAAGGCAAAACAAGGGATTTATTCACATCTTTCCATGGGCAGGCTACTCAGGAGAGCAAGGCTCCATCAAACCTAACAGTGACTTGAGAAGACAAACACCATCATGATGGACATCAGCCTCTTCCTCCTTCTCCCCCCATGCTTCCTATGCTGAGCATGGTGTGGGATATTCCTCGGGCCAGTTGGGATCAGCTGTCACAGCTCTGTCCCAGCTCCTTGTGAGAAGCAGAAAAGGCCTTGGCCCTGTGAAAGCTCTGCTCAGCAACAGCTACAACACCCCTGTGTTATCAATACTGTGTCCAGCACAAACCCAAAACAAACCCTGAGACCAGCTACTGTGAAGAAATTAACTATGTCCCAGCCAAAAGCAGCACACAGTCACAACAAAATAGGTACATAAGTCCATAATTGAGCTGAATACTCATCTGCCACAGTGGTGAATAAAAAGATGAAGGCAAGATTGAGCATGTAAAGCAGGGTGGGTGAGATACCATACTTGAGAAGAAGAAGGTTAAGCATGACTTTACAAAAAGAGTTAATGCTCTCCTGAAATCATGGAGCAGCTGCAAGGCAACCAAGCCACAGTGACCATCACCTTTTCTCCACCTCATTCCCTGCAGCTGTAGGGAAAGCCCAGGAGGAATTAGGTTGCCTTAAGTGCTACACGGAGACACACCCATCCAAACCTGTTAACAACTCAGCCTTCATCCCATTACATGCAATTTTCACAATATGCTTTTCTCCAAGTGCCCCACATGGGACAAGGCCACAATTTTAATCACACTGGGTTTGTCACTGCAGCATCCAATACCCCAAACAGATGAGGAGAACATCCAAAACTCCCTAAACTACCTAAAGGTAAGTACTGGAGTGTTAAAAACAAAAAATCCTCTGATGCAGTAGGACAGATACTACATGCTGGGAAACAACACCCATGAGATACCAACACAAAAACACAAACCAGTATTTCTACACCTATTTTCTACCTGCAGAAGCACAGTTAAGTCTATCAGGTCCTTTAATGATCATCCCTGTAGATAACAGCTAGATTAACATACCTGAAGGAATACCTCAGTCTCTGCCAGCTGGAATCACCCTCATGTTACCTTCTCTGGGTCTCAGACAAAGAGTTTCTCCTTCATTCTTGTCATTTGAGACATAGAGTGAGCAGAGAGAGGGGGTAAAGTGTTGCAGAGCATGCCTTGGATTTTGGTAGTTCATTTTTTGTGGGGCTGCACAATTCATCACATTCCCAATCTTATGAAAATAACATAGCAGTAAAAATCTCTTTGGAAGGGTGTGTTTCTCGTTCATGTATTTGAATTCATTAATTCATAACTTGTGACAATTTTCTGTAAACTAATGAATTAACCACTAACTTGGGACATCATTCATTATCATAAAGCTATTTCCTGCCTGCTTAGTTAAGCTCAGAGAATGCTCTAGCAGAAGGAAAGTTAAAGCAGTCCCTCTTGGGAAGTGATAAATGCTGGAGGATGAGGGGTATCCTGACAGTTCCAGCACTGCTAAACACACTGGGTTACTCCCTAGCAAGAATAAAGTGCCTCAGATAGTCTGGAATGCTGGAACAGGGAAATCAACTCTAGAAGCAACTTTGACTATAAGAAATATACGTGGATCCAACACTCAAATTTCCACCTGCACTGCATAACACCAGAAAAAAAAATTCTGCAATGGCCCTAATTTCTGACCTGAAAACCAAGACTAACTTTAAGTGGAGGCAAGTAGACATCAGCCTACCCCCCTTGTTAGGCATTAACAGCAGTTGCAGAACTGTGCACCAGGCTTTCCAGTTTGGGTTTTTAATCATATGGATGGCAAGTAATGGAGCCAAAAGAGAGTATTTTAAACTGAGCAGCAGAAATACTCAGAAAACACTGAAGCAAGAAACAACCAATTTCTGCTAGGACAGACATAACTCAAAGCAACTGACTGGAAAAAACCCATTCTTTCCCTTTTGCCCACTAAGTAGGGCAAACACCCCCCCCCCCTTCCTGCAGTTTGTCTCACACTGGCCCTCAGCATTCCCAGCCATGAACTCCCCATACAAACAGGAGGTCATTCCAGCCTCAGAGACTTTACCTTCTTCCCACATCCTCTCTGGCTTGGTGCTGGTACTTTAAGAATTGTATCTTATCTGAAAAGCAGACGTGAAGAGCCTTTATCACAGGCATCTGTGCAAGTACACATCCCTTGTCATAACCAGCAAGTTTACTGGAGCCTAGTTTCAGCAGGAAAATGGGAGGAAAAATCCCAGGGCCCCTGACCAGGGAGTGATCAGCTAATTCCCTGCAGCTGGCTGAGCCCACCCTGAAAACATCTCTGTGAATTGGCCAACTGATTTATCATTTGTCCTTACAGCTCTAACTGCTGCTTTAGACTGTTTTGAAAGCTGAAGCTGACCTTCTCTGAAGCAAGCATTTAAGGCCTGCATAGCCAGTGAAAAATAATTACGGAGAATTCAAGTCCAGCCCCCATTCAATTTGCTTTATTTACATATAAACTGCAGTCTGGAACAGAGGTGGTCAAACACCATCATGCCTGCTTCCTGTGGCCAATAGGATCCTGTTGCCCACATGTAATTTGACTTCATAAAATTGCTTTTAATTCAATATCAAAGCAGAAACCAAGTGTATCTCACTGCAGACTCCCATTTCCAGGTTCTTGCCTAACCAAAACCAACTGTGACACAGGCTGACCTCCCTCTCTGCAACAATAAAAATAACTTGGAAGATTATATGTATTACTATTATGTGGTGGCATCCACCATAACACTATTACACATCATATCCCCTTCATCATTCCTCTAGAGGTTTTGCTGTCTCTGTATTACTCCCTCTTGAACAGGTTACAGGGGAAAATGTTGCCTCTTATCAGCATTTTTCAAGTTATTCCACTATAAAGAAAGCCCCTTAGAGCTTTAAAATTTACCTTTGAACTTTGTCATTGCATTCCACTTCATGAATTCTCTCCTAGAGCTGCACGATCGTATCTCCAACTCACGTAGGTAGCACAGAAGAGATTGTAAGACAGGGCAGTTTTACATTTGGCAATTCAGACATGCACATCCACCCAAGGGCCATTTGTAGACATACCTGTGAATAATCTGCTCCCTGCAATGGTGAGTGTATTAAAATATTACTGTTCCAGGAGAAATACAAACTTTGTCCTCCCTGTTCTTGTGCTGCAGAAGACTTAGAGAGAATCCCACATTGGTCCTAAATAGTTCTTGTTTTTGTAGGCTGGAGCAGGTCCCAGGCACTTACTGTTTAACCCTCACTGTACCTCATGGAACACCCAAGTGTAGTTCCCTTGCAACTTAACAGGGAAATGGACTAATTTCTAATTGCTAATTGACTGCTTTATGGTTAGTAAAAGAGGTCTGAGAAAGTCCCAAAAATATTCACAGCACTAGATCCTGCTCTGTCCCAAAATGATGGTACTAACACTTCCTCAGGTCAGTGCATTCCTGCTACTGTGTGTCTACAATCTGTATTCTGACACTACTGCTGATATGGAACAGGGAGCTTCTGCTCAAATGGAACAACTTCTCTGCCTTTCATGGTGAGGGAAAGATGACTTAAGAGACAAGTCTGTTCCCAAACCAGTCAAGAGATCCATGGATTAGGTAAAAGAACTTGTATTACTGGCAGAAAAAAACCCAAACAACTTCAGAAACATAATGGAGGTGTTCAAGCTGAAAGACTTGCTACTGTATGCACAGTTTAAGATTAAAAATAATTTTTTTTTAAATTAATAAGGGATAAACAAAAAAACTGGGAAAAGGCTGAAATGTTCATAAAGCCAGAGCATCCTGTATCACATGATACAGAAATATAGTCTTCTTAACCCTGGAGGCATCCAGAGTGCACATTTCTGTTATTAATCCACATTTGGCCAGTTTTGAGTGGTTTCAAGCATAGCTGGTGGTACTTATGCCAAGCACAGGCACACAGACTTTTTGGCACTGCAGCATGCAGAGCAATGGGAGAGATGACCTGCTGTGTGTGCTGCTCTAATGCAGCTGCCCAGCTCCAGTGCCAATAGTGGAAAACAAAGCTTGGTTAGAGGAAGACTCAGACAAATTTCCATTGCCTGTAAAGCCTTGATTTTAAAGGGAAAATAGACACCATCTCTACCTCATTAAGTGCTGGCAGCTGTCTAATTACATCTTTCCATTTTTCATATGTCAAAGCATTCTAGATTGTTAATATTTGACCTGTTTAGCCCTACCCAACTCTAAAATATGGCCACACAGCTTGTATGTGAGCATGTTCTGCCTGACATCTTTTCTGTCAGGGTACACTGCATTGTAATAGTAGGTTCCTCCACAGTGTAGCAAGAAATATCAGTGGTACTTTCCCCCACCAGTCATACTTCTGTGAAAAACAGAAGTAGAAACATGGTATATGAATAATACACTACAAAGTTTTTCTGCATTATACAAGAGTTTAAGATGTTACCTATTTTACAGGGAAAAAACTTCCATGTGTATTTTGTATCCATCCAGACATTTCATACTTACACATTAACAGAAGGGCAACAAATTGAGAATGCAAAAAACTTTATTAGCATAAAAAGTACATATTCAGGAATCAAAACTCAAATTCCTCCATGGCATCAGGCATGTTTGATACATATTTCTGTATCTGCTACAGCTGAAGGAAGTCTGGGTTGTAAGATGTCAGAAGCTTAAGGTTGGGGAGGGGGGGAGTTATTGTTGGGTTTTTCTTTTGTGCCTCTTTTTAAGTTATGTAAACAACTCAGAGTGAAACCTCTACAAGCAGAATATTAGCTACCATTTGTACACTTAAAAGTTAAATAAAACCCAATTTCAGCAATACAAAAAGCAATATAAAAAAGTACTCAGGTGCATGACATGCATCAGAAGAAAATGTAGAAGAACATGGCAAGTAAGAGAACATGTCTTAAAAGTTAGATCATACTGAAAATTCTCTGTAAATATCTGTGTGGCTAGACATGAAAAACATGATAAAATTACTTGGTTTCCTAAGAGATCTATACACTTGCATCTATTTCAACTTCATTAGACACGACTATATTAGAACAATGAAGCGGTTAAAAGGAATAAGAAAAGTTTACTCAAGTTTCACATTTCAAGCTGCCTATTTGATAAGGTAACTAGACAGAGGTAGATATCCAGTATTAGTGGCCAAGCTATTCTAACAAGACCTTTTAGCTATATTGTCAAGCTTTTACATTCAAAGCCAATGTGAAAAGGCTTCACAGATTAAGGATGTCTTTCAAAAAGGCAGCCAGAAAACCTGTATTGAAAATACCTGGAAGTATTTTCAATTATCCTACTGAAAGTGAAGGGTATTTAAAAATAAGACATTACCCAGACCATTATGAGGACACCACTTATCAAGCACTAGAGCTCATGCAGTCATTTTAATAAGAGTGACAGTGATTTGCTCATTTCCTATGCCTATTTTAGAAGCTGGACCATTGCTACCTACTGGGCTCACTCCTAGTCGAAGTAGGACTGCAGGGTGCCACGGCGGCGGATGTCACACGTCCAGCAGTGGAAGCCACCTCCCAGGGAATTGGCGTGGCGAATGTTCACTTTAATTGTAGAAATGCCTGAAAGAAATGTACAAGGCACGCTTCGAAATTAGACTCCCAACTTCACGTGGCAAGCTCTGATCAGAACATTAGATGATACTTTTATCAGATCATACGGCTGGATGTAAATGTGGAAGGTATTTCCTGCTAGTTTGTTAAGAATTTGTTTTCCCAAATTCTAGGCAGAGAACAAACTAGGAACATAGCTGGCTTGTTTATTCTAGTGATACCCTCAGGAATACACAGTGCCTGGAGCACAGCCAGTGTCTGATGTGTTATGACATGCTAGTACTAAAAGGATAAATTCAGGTTTTGCAGTATGTGAAGAATTAGCTGAAATTCTGCTACCATATATGATCAGGACACATTTTCATAAATATGTGTAAGCATTTATGATTCAGACATGGAATGTGCTCTTTCACGTGCCTCTCAAGAAAAGAAGTATTCAAGGTAGACAGCTCCGACTCCCTCTCTCTCTGAAAGGGGAAAGAAGCTCTTACTACCTAGGTTAAGCTTCCTACCCCTTCTTTTCAGCTCTGGTGGATGTTTCAGCTGTGGCTCAGCTTATACGGAGTCCTAACAGAAGGATCAGACAATTTCTCTGTTACAGAGTTTCCCTTTTTGCTTCTGGGCACTTTCAGGAGCAGCTCAGTAGAATCTATCTCCTAGGTCAGCAATAGTTTTGTTCCCAGTAGACCATCCCAGTCCTACAAACTTTCTGACTACCAGAGTTTATTTAGAACTTACATAGACTGTGGAGTTCAAGGGTGAAAGATACACCATGATTAGCATTAATAGCCTCATTCTTTAAGGACTTTCAAGTACTTTTAAATCCTCAACTCTTTGCTCATGCAATAAAACAACCTAAGGCTGAGCAGCTGTGCATAGTAAGACTTCCATATTTTATGTTCAAATACAGCTCTCCTGTCACTGAGTATCTGAAGGAATTCCATCATGAAGTTACATCTCACAGGACTGAGATTCTTTGTAAATTAGCAGAAATTCCTGGGTTAAGTGGTCTTAATTTGACATTTTAAAGTACAATGAGTTTGCAACTAGAAAAATCTGGAAGAATTTTGGCAATGATGGATTCCCAGCTCTATATCATTCAGCAATAGGTGCACTCAACCTGTGCAAGACAGATGTTGACCTCAAACTGGACAGTTTACATTTAAAAAGCTCATTCAAAGGCATCCTAGCAATAACTTTAGTTGCTACTCTTACCTTTGTGTGCTGCAAGCTGTAGGGGGCAAAAGAAGACCATATTTCTATGACTGAAGTATTCAGGAGAACAATCACTGAATTATTCTTACTTGCTAATCCAGCTGTTTGAGTACTTTTTCCAGTGCTGGCTGCTTTGACTACTTTAAGTGAAACCTCCATTTACCCTGGCTGGTAGCACAATAATTTTCTTTTAAGTGTATGTAGAAGTGTGTTAGGACATACCCAGCTTTTCAAACATCTTCTGAATCGATGTCTCATTGGCATCCACCATCACACGTTTCTCATCCAGCATTAGGACATTCATGGAGAGCCACTTAGAAGACATCCACAGCGGGTGATCTAAAACAGGAGAATAAACCTTGCACTGTACCAATGTTACTCCATGTTAATACTCTTAGGAGTACTCTTGGGATCCTTGGAAAGGAAAGGGTGACTATACCATCTGGGATGAGTGGCACTGGGGGTTGAATCACAGTCCAGCCAGCTTTCTTGAAGAGCTCAATCTGGAAGAGCAATTTAAATATATTTTCAAGAGGGTTCTTAGAGTATCACATTATGTCCTCCAAACTATGCCAGATTTTCCCAGAATATTCCAATATGCATGACATCCCCTGCCCTCAGTTCACTATTCTGGCCCTCATTCAGGCTTCATCTACAAACCCAGCTTTCATACATGCATTTTTTTTTAAGTCTTTTTAGATTTTGCATACCAACAGCATTTATTTCTACTGGTTTTATATATGCTAGATATGTTAAAGATGAAAGTAGCATTTGCAGTTTGGAGCTTGCTAAGTAGATGCACTGGTAACAACCCAAACATATTCAACTATCTTTATTTTGTGTTATTTCTTCCCATATAATTATAAAAGCCGTTAATATGAGTTACACTGATGTTTCTAAAAACAAACACATCAGAAAAAACCACAAAATTACCTTTCCTTCACAGTTTATAAGAAATTATTATGCAGTTCATTTAACAAAAGGAACAATGTAAGGGCATCCCAAGGAATAATTTGTGTCTCTAAGATTTACACAAAATTAAGAGGAGGATAATTTAGCGAAAGACAATTGACTTTTAATTTTCATTGTCCGAATAGCTGGAAGAGTATTCGCGAGTGTCCCAGCGATACCACGAGGTGGAGCTCCAACCCCGAACACCTAATAACCAGCCCAGCCTGCCAGGATTTTAAAGAAAAGCTGCCTTTCATGGGCACCATTCAAGAAAAGCCCCCATTCATCCGCACCATTCACACACACCTCCACCACTCCCCTGTCATCCAGAACTGCCAAACCAGTTTTTATGAAAGCAAGCTGCATTTATCTTTTCTATCTACACAGACAGCAATTTTCCCTGAAAAAAAGTCCCAGAACGTGGGTTTAATACAAGGAGACCAATAAGAACATCCTCTTTCAAGTAACATCATGAAAAATTGTGGAAGGGAAAAGGGGAGGAAAAAATAAGATTGTTTTAAAAATTATATTCTCAGAATGGGTGCTAAAGGAGGCAGTAATTCAGTCAGACCATCTGCATTGAAACCACTTGCTAAGAAGGGACTAATGCTGCTTTTAGGAGCTGTGCTCTGCACATGGCTCCATAATGAGCAGCCCCCAGCCCTCCCCCTCTGCTTCAGTGTCAGCTCAGCTCCTCCCGCGTGGTTGTACAGCCTGAAGTCACGGGGATCCTCACAAAAACCCTCAAGCACTGCAGTGCAGGTAGCACGACTGTAACTGAGATGGGCTCTCACTCTCTGGAAGGCTTTCTGAGCACGTTGCTGCTCAGCAATATTAGCTTTTTCTCAGTGTAGTAGCAGGTTTTATATATTTCTCCTCTTTCCTACTCTTCAGAAGGTATTCAAAGCTGAGTGCCTGAGCTTCCTGCCATTGGTTCAATTAATGCTGAAGGAGAGGCTTCCAAAATAGGAATGAAAAGGGAGATTTCTCATCTGAAGCCCTTCAATTTCTCATAGGATACAATTAAAGTATTTAAGCAGTGGAAGTGTTCAGAGAAGTAGTATACCCCAGGTGCTTGCTTTGATACGTTATTAAAAATTAGATTACTTCCATCATATTTGACCATGGACCTAGGAAGCAACACACAGTGGAATGTGTGGAATCATAATTACCCAGCAGGGAACTCACCCAGCTGAGTGGTTTTTAAACACAAAGCACTTTCCCCCCTTGTACCCTCTCACCTGATGGCAGGGACGGTCTGGGTTAGAGAGCACAAGACCAGGCCCAATTATATTAAAAGTGGCATCAATGTGCATAGGGTTGGGGTCCTTAAAGGATATTATATGCACTCTATAGTCTGGTGCAAGGTGTCGCCTCATCCATTCAATACCCATGTAGTTGGTAACCTGAAAAACAGGACAGATTAAGCTTTACTAGGCTAGAATATAAACTGCATCCAAGTTTACTTTGTCTAAGGTTTTATTTCATTAAATATTTAAAGCAAATATAATAGAGACCTTTGTGCCTTTAGCTAAGCCCTTACCTGGAAGGCAGTCTTATCCTGTATATCAAACATTCTATGAAGAGCAATTTCTTTTGCCAACTCTCTTATTTTAACACTGCTCAGGAATTTTAAAAGACAAAATACTAGTCACTAAGAGAGATACCAAAACTGTTGAAAGAAAGCTTTGTTTACCTGGCTCCTTTGTACAAAGATATCTCTTCCAGCTCTAATGAAGTCAGCAGCATCAAAACATGGCTCAAATTCAGTAGTTACAAATTTTCCCTGAGCAGCCAGTTTGTGCCTGTCTTCAACAGAGTGGATTGGATAATTCTAGTTGTAGAAAAGAGAACAACTTTAGGTTGGAGATGTTAAAAGAAAGCTGTCAAATAATTTGCTAGTGGAGAGTAATTTGAAATTAGGAAAATGTGTTAATATTGATAGCTAGTGTGTTCCTTGGAGGTGGTTTTGGTTACTTCTTATTATAATAGAAAAGAAAATCTAAATGTGGACATAAAAGTGAAAGGCTTTAAGTACACTCAAGAATAGGTCATGAGATAAGAGACGAGTTATATCAAGGAATTAATTGATCTTCAGAACCACTTTGAGGATAATATTCTGACTTCATGATCAAAAGTATTCATTACCAGTGGAGCTTAATACCAATCCAACAAATCACTGCAAGTGACAGAAATACTGGACTGGAAGCTATTTGGACTCCTTACTTTTCCACATTTTAGAATGGAGCAGAACTTCAAGCTAGAAGATGGATCTTTGTTATTACAAATAATTTTAAAATTAAGGCGGTTCAGAACAAGTGAGATGTAAAAATCCAGCACAAATGAAAAATACCACGTAAGTAGTTACAGGCTGTAGAAGTTTTCTAATACTGAAGGTGACTCTAAGGTAATTTTGTTTAACAAATTCTCCTTTGTATCATTGATGACACTGTTCCCAGAAAAGCTGTAATCATTTCACAACTAATTTACTGCATTTATTGTAAATGCTGTCACCAAGGCTCTGATGTATTTGGGGGCTTATAGGAAACTACCAAAATTGTCCAAGTCAAAATTATTAGGAAAAAAATTAAGAAAATATTCACTAAAATATTTGGAAGGTAAGTACAGTTTAGATCCTTAACGATTTGTTTTATATAACTTTCAAAATATCAATATCATGCAAAATAAGGATTAAGAGTTGGGGTTTTTTCTGTGACAAAGTATATATTCTTTCCCACTTTCCTAATGTACCCAGGACATATGGACATTCTCAGGGAATCTTTATTCTTGAAAGTAATCTCTGTGATGTTTTTCTAGCATTCCTTCCTCTTTAGTAATGCTCAGTTACAGCCAGTAACCAAAACAATTCAAAGCAGAGGAATTTAATAGACACAACTTCCTGTTCCTTTTTCTCTAACTGCACACACTGAGTTTCAGCTGGAAAGGCTGCAGCATGTTTGCATACACTAGGAAAAAAAACCAAGTCTTCAGAGTTGTTTTGTGCCATTCCCCCTCACAATTCTGTGAATCCTAAATATCAGGTTGAAACTATCAACAAAAGTCTGTATAATGAGAACTGAAGTTCTGAAGGAAAATTAAAACAGTACCTGATCATAGAGCTCATCTGCCATTGTGGGTTTTGGGGCAGTTGTCCACTTAGCACCACTGTTGAAATAATCTTTGATTAGTCGTCTGTATGCCCTGTACTCAAAGAACCGAGCACGCCAAGCCATAGGTGCTTCAATAATTTCATTTCCCACCACTAACAGGATGTCTCTTGGCATGGCAGCATACATACCTGAAAGGAAAGTGGCCATTAATGAGACAAATACGCCTTTCTCAGCTCTTTCTGCTCAGGCACTTTTCCCTTTCTTTTTCCCATTATTTCTATCCAAAATAATGGCAAAAATAATTCTTAGCAATGTGAGGAAGCCAGCACATAATATCAAGTCCCTACATTCTTCAGTAATTTTTCAAAGTAATATTTTTCATTCAAGATATGCTGAACTTTTGCTACAAAGCCTCACTAGTAATAGATTCACAGCTAGATGAAAGCCATCCACCATCAAGCCTCCACTTCATAATTTGGCTAATGAAAATTAACTAGAGCAAGGCTTATGCATTACCCAGACGACTTTAAAAAGTGAGGATGGGCAGCAAATTTTCCAAGTGAACAGCATTTCTTTATGTACTATCCTTTTGAAAAGTAATAGCACAGAAGAGGAATTTGACAGAACACAGAGCAGAAAGTAGTCCCATTAGACTTTTCCTTAACATTATCTGTTCCTCAGCGAATTTGAATTCCACTAGAAAAAATTTACAACATATTTTACATGAATGAAGCCTGAGGACTACACTTGATGCAAAACTTGGTGAGCCAGTGTGCTCTCCCTGCAGATAACCAGAGGAATGTGTGTAGGTAAAGGGACATTCAAGTTTCCTTGACACTAGTGAGGATCTTCCTGGTAAAGTGTTGCCTCCAGCTGTTTTGTCTTCCATAGTTTAAGATGGATCCAACTCCAGGACCCCACAAAGACCTATCAAGAGGGTCAGAGGGACTCTGAGCACTTGACTTTCATGTGGCAAGTAGGGGACAAAGCAGAAACATTCTATGGCCACTTTGAGGGCCATGACAGATTAGCACTTCTCAGCAGTGGCAGTGACAACATAGAGAGAGAACCTGGCGAGAGATGCTGGTGTGGGAAGTTCAGGGTGGCTGTCAGGCAAAGGTCTTTCATCAGGAAATTCACCCAGCGCTGAAGCCGGTCAGCAAATCAGGCGGCAGAATCTCCATCCCTGGAGATCTTCCAAGTCTTAGCTACAGAAAACAATCACTGACCTCACTAAGTGCTAGTGATAATCCTGCTCCTAGCTGGAATGACATCCAAAATGTCTCAGACAAGAGCTAAAAAGACAAAACCTTCAATAATGGAAAAACATTTACCTGTAGACTCAAAATCAGGTGTTTTATACTTCACAGACCAATCAATTGGATCAGGCCTCTTGACAATAACACCTTCTCCCTTCAAAATATTGCACATTTCTTCAATTTCAGCAATAGCTTTTTTTAAATGGTCTTTGGGGAAACTCTGGCCTCCAAATTTCTGGTAAAATCCCCAATATTTTTCATATGTGTTTGCCTAAAACATAAGGACATGAAGTGACAATGAATAAGTACCAGTTATTTTTGAGTGAAATAGACACATAAGATGCAATTCTTAACATTTAACGTTTCTTGTTCTTGATCCTAATATGTTGGAGTGTGCCTTTTATCTGATTCCTGCAATATTTTGACTACATTACACTTTAGTAAGTATTGAGTGACTAGTGTTGCCAAGTGGCCATTTGGTCCCTATTACAGAACACTTGTGCAAACACACCAAACATGGCAAACACTGCAGACTCTGCTATTTAATAAGGCCATCAGACATGTTTTTAAATTAAAACAACCTTGAGCTCATCTGCAAAATGCACATATCTGTAGTTACCTTCTTACAGCCTCTCTTCAGTAATGTCCCAATGGTGACATTAGAAATTCTAAAGCTATCCCAAGTACAGGTCACATGCCTTGTTGGCCGGAAGGGGCCATGCTTCAGGTGCAGCAGCACTCTAGAAGAGGCAAAAGATGCTAAATTCACCTGCCAAGGTTGGATTAAAGCATGTTCAACATTTACGGACCTAAATCCTCTGCTGAAATGCTGTGATAGCCTTCTTAAATTAAAAACAAATTCAAAATAATGTCCCAGTTCTCATGGGTGAGAAAAACCAGACATATAATCAAAACAAATGATGCTGCTTCAGTTTGATATACCTGATGTTCCTCTGTCATGTCAGTGTTAGCTGAGATGCAGGTGCATATGGAGCCCTTCTGGAATGACAGCAAGTTGGAGGGACAGCAAGGGGATGCAGAAGAACCTGCCCTTCCAAACACGAGGTTGTCTCCTGCCACTGCAGTCCTGACTACGTCCCAGAACACAGTGTTCTCACCAAAATCAGAGTGATGATGTTCCTTTGTGCTAGCACTGCCACTGAGCCCCGAGCAGGCAGGGCCATCGATCTGAAGGCATACCTGATCCCCTTTAACAACCCAGGCTATTCCCTCTGTCCTCTGCTATTTCTGGATATTTGCCTCATGCTATAGAGGTAAGAGAGAAGGAAGAAAATTCAGCCTTAACATTTACACAGAGAGCCTCAGCAAGGCCATCCTGCTCCTCCAGTACTGAAGCTTCTTCCCATCCTTCCTGAGGGAATTTGTTCTTTTTCTGTAAGTGAGGTCTTGGGTAATTGGATCACCTCACACTTGCCAGCTGCTCAGAAGTCACATGCAGGTCACATGAAGTGCTTAGCATTCCTAAGGAAACATGTTCTGCTAATGAGATAAATTCGTCCTGTGGATTGAAGCTGGTTATTTTCAGAGCCAGCCATGGTGTATGTGAATATCATCAATCCCTAAGAGGTGCAGCTCCTCTCTCCACCACATCCTCTAGTGCTGGTTTTTTTCACACCTAAGGAACCACACTTGTGTTGCACTATTGGGATGGTGTAATCTTAAAGTCACAGCAGAGTAAAGGTTAACACTGTAACACTACTCATATTCCCTGACTTCCGAATGCCTGGGAAAAGGGTATATGGCTGGGACATGTATTTCACAGCAAATCAGGGTTGACATTTCAGGCACCTTTGGTCATAGATTTACAAGTCAGTTCAGAATGTTCAAAAAGGACCATGAATAGGGCACAGAAAAGACAACATTTAAAACAAACTCCTTCTTTTTAGAAAGAAATTTCAGAGAGTTCTGTAAGGAAAGATTGTCTTTAAGAAAAAGCAGTATTGTTCCTTATCATTGCTATTTACTTTAAACATTTGTCATGGAAAATAATTAACATTATCAAGATGTACCTTTAACCTAGTAAAGACAGTTAATAAATTTAGGATATTAAAACTTAAATTCAGATCAAAATTCTTTTTGCCTAATTCAGTAGTAAATGCATGTACACACTCTTATCTTCTTACTCAAGATACAAGGATCTGTGTTAATAATACTCCTCACCTAAAATGCATTATTATTCACAAAATATACTGAAAAGCATTGCAGAATATAAAGCTATAAAGTTCAACTGCTTGACGTAACTGCTTCAGAATACATGTCAGTTGTGGGATTTTTCACTGCAGTGCTGATTCAAAAAAGGGCATCTTCCTAATTAATGTTAAGATGTTTCAAGTTTTCAAATATTGTATTTACCTCTACAGCCTGTTTCAAGCTCTGAAAAGGATATGCAAAGAAGTGTCAGCTCATTAATATTCATCAGAGATGCAGGGCTCCCTATTCAGTTCCTTCCTTCCTCCTTCTTATGCCAAGCACATCATTCCCACATCACAGCAAAAACACTTGAGTATACCCTTGTCTCAAAGTAGAAAAGAGTGCTGAAAGCAGCCATACTCCCTGCATTTAAATATTTAGCAAATAAACACGCATACAATCTTAGAACACAATCTCAACACAAGTATTTACCAAACTGCTATAATTCGAGATATGTTTTTTAGAGTGTCTCAGGTCCAAAGCTTCGAATTTTCCTTATGTGTGTAGAATTCATTAGTTTTAAACTGCAGTTGTTACAAGCAGTGACCCTCATGCACTCAGCAGACAACACGTGACACCCATCAGCTCTAGTTTTGCTGCTTACAGGGGCAGGCACAGGGATTTGTGGCTGTTGTACTGTACTGGAGCAGCACACACATACACACCTTGCCTCTCGGCCACACGGAGATTTGAACTATCGTGAATCTATTAAGTAATTAATAATAATAATGTCAAGGTAGGACTAGACTACTGCTTGGATTATTCAGCAACACCCTCCAGGTGTTACTGTTGCACTTTCTACAGCAATATTTAAGACAAAAGCAGAGAAAATTAGAGGAAACCACATCTCAACTGGCTCTGCTCCCATTACCTGTTGTGGACTTGGCAAAAAAACTTGGCAAATTTAAATCTTGCTTTAACTCTAAGCCATAGGTATTTGAATTGCAGAGGTAATCCTATACTTTGACATTCCTCACTGAGCTTTTGACATCACATGTGAAAGAAAGTGAAGTTCTAACTTCATGTGAGTAGTTATGGTTTAACAGGCAGTAAAACCTGTACAGCATGTGACACTTCAGCAAGCTGGACACTTGAAATATTTTTTCTGGTGCTAATGCAAACCCCTGTCCACTGCTTAGGAACTGAATTTTGCCTCATTTAATGTCACAATGTAAAATGTTAGATATTTTTTTCCTTACTCTTTTTGTACATTCATTATGTCAGTCCTACATAAATGCACATACATACATTTGTATATAAGAAATGCTAACCCTCATTCACCTCGTTCTCTGAAGCTGCTAGGATATCTTTGGAGTCTCTGAAAGACATAACACAGATTCTAAAAAATGCATATATATATAAATATAAAAAGGGCTCAGGGAAGAGAAATCTTCTATACAAGTACATCTAAAACTTCCCCTAAACAACCATTTCCAGCACTTTAAACTTATTTTCGGTATCTTTGTTTGCCATTCTTTCAATGTCAGATTTTTTTTTATTTTTTTTTTAACTGAGGTCTTCAGGATATCCTTTAAGTTTTTACTAAGGTCTCTTGGGTAGAAGCCGTGTGCCAGCTCATTTTGCTGTGATAGCCATGGATTACATGCTGCCCTGCAGGTAGTGCTGTACTGTAACAATGAAAGAGAATGATTCAAGAACATGCCAGCAAATGCAGGTGACACACACACACTCAGCAACTTTAAAGTCCAGGTAAAGAACACAAAAATCTGGAGCAAGTCCACTATTTGAGTGTTTCTATTTTAAATACTAGATTCCAGAGAATAAGGAATCATGGATTTATTTAGATTGCTGATGTAGTTTTAGGCACAGAAAAACCCTGAAAAAACAGTGGACTATGTATTTCCACAAAATATTTACTTTAGCACACAGGAGTTTCAGTAAACTACATCAGAGCTGTCTGACACAAGAGTCCTGTTGGTCTACAGCTACAGAACTCAGTCTTGCTCAGGCTATGAAGTAGAAAGCTACACTTTTTTTTCAAGTGGTAACCCTACTTAGCTTCAGGCCAAATTAAAGTTTAATCAGTCCAACCAACTATCTCAAAAGTTTGTGTGTGTACTTTGATAACATCAGGCCTATATTACTAGAATAGATTGCATATATTAGAGGTTGTCTCTGCTAGTGACTTCTGTTAAAACAGCTAATTCAGTTGAAAGTCCAAAGGAAAAAGCACATCCCTCACCAACACGGCTAGGCTGTAAAGTTTCACAGACATAAACAACTACCTTGAAAGAAGACTTCTCAAGAGTAAACAACACACCTTATGCATTGTAAAGCTTAAGTAAATTTTAGATATAAATTCCACATTTTCTATTTAAGGTTAGTTTTTATTTTTTACCTTAACCTCCACAGAAAAAGGTGGGACACAAGCATTTTCAGCTCTTCCCACGATGACCTCTTCCAGTGGATCCCATTCATTGTATGAGCAAACAAGACAGTCCTTGGGCACAGGGCTTGTAGCCTTGTCATCAGCAGCACAGGTGTTCTGGGAGGCCGCAGCTGCCTGGGTGCTCTGGAAAGTTCGCTGCACCCATCCTGCAAAGACTCCTCGAAGCTTAAAATAAAAATAAGAACGAAAATTATGCTTCCCTTACTAAAGACAAAAAGCTATGGCTCAGCCCACAAATGCCTTAACATTATAATCCCGAAGCAATGTATGTTATTTAGAGTATTAACAGAAACACGGCTTGTTACAGCCATTCTACTTTACTCACAGCCTGGCAGATGCTCAGAGGAAATTCTGCCTTTTAGGATACACTCAATTTAGCAGGGTGAGGAGCTCGGAACACGGCACTGGCAGACTGAGGCGGGAGGATGCTGGGTGAACCTCAGCCTGCGGCCGTCCCGCGCCCTCCCGTCACGGCTCGGAGCAGCCCGGCGAAGGGGCCCCACGGGACCCCGCCCCGCGGAGCATCCCCAGCCCCAGCCCCGGGCCCGGATCTGCGCGGCACCAACCCTCGAGCCGATGTAATGCGCTGCCTCGGCCCCCCGGCTGCCCCCGCGCAGGCACCGCACTCGCAGCATCGCGGCCGGCCGGACACGACGGGGCGGCCCCGCGCGGCTCCGCTTTATGTGCGCCCGGCCCGGCCCGGCCCGGCTCGGCGCCCCCGGCAGTCCCGAGGACGGAGCAGCTGGAGCGGCCGGGCGCGGAGGCAGTCCCGGGAGACAGAGCCCCGGAGCTGACCGACAGGTTCTTCCAACACACCTGGATTTCTTTTCCAAGGGCTCTTCAGCAGCAATCTGGCTTGGAAAAAGTCTCGTTTTAAAATTTTTCTCTAAAAAGTGCACTGAAGCACATCATACGGTTATTTTTAGTCATCAAGTACGCATATTCTTCGTTAAGCTTGTTGTCAACAAATGCAACTTTACAAAGAATTCGAGTATTTCATACACTAAGAATTCAGATCTTTAGACTACAACCTAAAGAGTCTGTGATTCACCTAAAAATATTTGAATTCTTTAATTACTGAAGAGGTGTTTAAAGAATATCCCAAACAATTTTGAATTCTGGCTTCTCAAAAACCATATTGTGATATAATGAAAAGCCATCCTAAAATTAAAACCTAAACCAGTTAGCTCCTGGTAGACCTGTACATAAGTTTCCCTGCAAAACGTCTCCATGAAATCAACAGACTTATCTTCAAAAATACCTCTATCTCAACAGAAACAGTCTACAACAAGAAATGTGTTTGCAATCAGCTCTGCTTATGTGTAGTATATCCCACTTAGCCTATTCTGTATTTTCTCTATTTTGCACATAAGTTCACTTTTAAATCATTTTGCTTTGCCACGTAAAAAGCAGACATAGCAAAAATCACTCTTATCCAAATTATTCTGTTTAAAGTTGTAAAAAATCTGTATCTTTCTTCCAACATGATTTTTGGTTCTGCCTTTATCATCCATGCGGCGCCTTGCTCAATACTCCTCCAGCCTATGCTCTGCTCTCCAGAGCTCCGACAGTGGGGCACGGCGTGAACAGACACAATATTTAACATTATTTCTACATGCACGATTGCAGGTAGTGCTGGTGAACTCAGCACAGATATCTGTAGCAGGAAAAGGTAAATATCACTAGTGGTTACATATATTAGAACATAAGCTATGTTCTTAGAATACAGCAAATCAGCCACAGTTTAACATGCCTTAAATACACAAGTAACTATGTTTTATTCTACTAGGTAATTATTCATTCAGCAGTTTGTCTTTTTGGCACAGGTAAACACTACACCTTCCCAGGACAAATAACACAGTGCGAGTTCTCCATGAATTTACACAGTTCTCAGAGAAAAGTTAATTATTTTAATTGGCATAATACCAAGTGTGCAGTTTCATACAGCTGCAGAACTTTCTCATAACTCACCCACCTTGTTAGGACTTATTTGTAACATAATTGCATCAAACACTGTTCTTGTACCAAAATGTACACCAGGATTATTTTTTCAAGTTTCAAAAATATATTTTCTTGATGCTATTTAATTCCTAGTTACCATTTTTTGTCATCTAATTAAAAAAAAAACCAACCAAACCAACAAAAAAAACCCCATCAAGTTTATGCTAGTTCTGCTCAAATTCTTGCTTTTAGATTCAGTTGACTTTGCTAAGGTCACTACTCACATTGACCTTCTAAAAAAATTAATGATTGGCTTGTGGCTAAATCCAAAGGTCTTGCTTCCTTTTCTGTCCTTTTCAACTTATCAGCTAGTTTTGGACCTTTGAATCATTCTTTATCAACTCAGTTTACATAGTTTTCTGACTCTGCACAACACTTCTTTCCCCACTTACTACATAGGTCTGATGCTTTATAGAGTCCTCACCATCACTGCAACAAGTTTTTGCTGAATGCTCTAACATTTTTTAATGTTTTTAATTTTTTCTTCTGGTTTGCATTTTTTCTGCTCGGAATTTTTTTTAGTGAAAACATTCTTTCCCATATCTCATAGGTCTCTCTTCCTTTATTTGGGGTAGCTCCTCATGGACACAAGCCAATCTTCATCTAAGCACAATCAAAGCAGATTTTTTTCCTTATCCTAACTGGCACATTTGCAGTCTGACCATGAAGCTTTTACTCGTGCTAAACAGCATTTTCCTCCCAGCCTTCATGCCAATCATCTGACCCCAGACTGCCCTAACCATCTACAATGCACTCTAGAGGTATCACTCCACTTCTGTCCTCACTTGACCATCTTCTGGATCACTGGAAAAAAACCCTCATTTGTCTCCTTAAGCAGTTACTTATTGTTTCTTTGCTTACATCTTTTTATTCTTTAACATCCAATTCAGGCATCATCAGTTTGCATTTGTGGTGTGTGAAAGTGTCATTCCTTACAGCTCCCTCTGGCATCAAAACAAGAGTCCTCTTGCTTTTTGTATGGTAGGCAGCTCTTTATTCCCCTACTTCTACAAGAAGGACTTGATCTAACAGTGTACATTTTAATAGAGAAATAAATCAAGGAGCACAACACCAGTAATGATTAATCAACTTCAGAGAAAGCCAAGTTCATTCATTCAAATACAAGAAGTTTATGTAAACTTGTGGTTGTCTAAGCAGGAACAGAGCTTTTCGGATCAAAAATCTTTTTATAAAGATCACATGGTTAGTTTTATTACACAAAATTGCTAGAATTATTGTGACACCTTGAAAGCTCACCTCACTAACCAAAAGCTTGGCAATTATTTTAAAATTATGTGCTGATCTAGTAAAGATACTTTCTTCCTCTGCAAACCTCACCTTAATATGGATTTTTAACTTGAAACTGAAGAAAGAGCTTTACATTTCTATTGCTGAGATTTGGCCTATGAATATTAAGTAGCAAGTTGTGATTTGGTTTTTTTGGGGGCTATATGCATGTTATGTTATAGTGTATTGATCATTTTTTAATTACACAAGGTGCCTTGAATGGCTTATATAAAACCACCTCATTCTGACCACTCGGTAATTCATTTAGAACAGCATAGTTCCAGCTACTGAAGAGCAACATTCTGGCCAAAGAGCATGAGAGAATAAGATACTAAGTAGTAAAAATCGAGTTTAAAACTACAGAACTAGAAAAAAGCAACAGGAGACATTGTAGAGAGAAGTCATTGTTGGCAATGAAACCAGAGTTACTGAAGTTCAAAGTATAAATTCATCTGTGTTTTAGGACAATATTTTGTCTTAGCTTCAGCTGTCTTATCTCTAACACATCTCTATTAGAGAAACAGAAGTCTCAGTGGATTTTACTTCTGCTTAGATGTGAATTTCCATCTGCCCAGCAACTGAGGTCCTCAACTGTTGGTTTAGATTTGTAGTGTGGTACAGCAACACGTGTGACTTGGGAGATATGATATTTAAGGCTAAGGAACAGCTTACCCTTTCTTACCAATATTTCAGCTATATTACTGATTTTAAAAAAATTGGTAAATCTAGTGTTAGCTGGTCTTAACATTTACATCTACTCAACAGTTCTTACGTTACTTACAGAAACTTAATCTGCTCAAAAATACAAATGTGAGATGTCAGTTCCTTCCTTCTTCTGCCTTGTCAAGGATACTGCTTGGTAAATTCCACAGACTATCACCGCCAGGAAGAGAATTTGGCCCAGCAAATCTTATCTGTTAGCTATCAGCAACAACACAGAAGAATCCAGTATGCTTCTTAGAAAGCAAGTTTCAGACTTCCTGAAGTTCAAAAGTCTGGACTGTTCCAAATGGAAAGAATAAATGCACCGCAAAACATTAAAATTATTTTTTCCCCTCTTTTAAGCTCATAATTTTGTAGTTAACTCTGAACTCTAAGAACAGCCAAAATATTGTTACACACAATTAAAACAATTTCTCTAATTTAAAATATCTTACTATAACTTGTGACTTATTATAGAGCCAAAGCAGTGTACTATTGTCAAAGTACTTTGAAAGATATTTCTATTTTAATTTAACAATACAAATCTTGCTTTATCATTCTTCACACTCAAAAGATATAATTAAATGTATCCAACTAAACAAGCTACATATATAAAATGGCAGGAAATTCTTTCTCCCTAATCCCAGCTTCACCAAACCCCATTTAAACTTCCTAACAAACTCCACATGGCTTCTGCCTATTTATCTTTTATAGTTATTGAAGGATCCTGTAGTTTTCCCAAAATGCCAGTTCTGGACACTTCTAGGAAGATTTTCTGTTCCTCCTTGTCAGAACATTCTCCCTGTGTGACATGCTAATGCCAAATTGTCCATCAGACTGGACACAATCTACTACAGTGGAGTTTTGACTACAGAATGAAACACTCCTATGAGCACAAGAACTAAGGTGAAACTGATCTCCTATATTTTCATACAATTCATATGCTAAATGCTAAATCATAGATTTTATTTACTACAATCACAGATGAAAATTTATAAGGAATCTCCATTATGTGGATACACTGGTATCTAAAGCTCTGCCCCTTTTTGCTAGGGCATTTAAGGGGTCTCTTTATTCCTACCCAGCTAGCTATTATGATGAAACTCATAGAAAGCTAATGCCATTGAGACCTATGACCCTTTGCCAAATGTGCCTGAAAGCAGCCAGCAGGTTCAAGTTGCAGGGAGGGGAAGGAGAGAGCAGACACAGATGCACACACACAACCCATGGCCGTGTAACCTCATGTTCTTGGAAGCAAGGCCAAAACCTTCCTTGTCTTTAAGAAATCAAACCTCCTTTGGTGAAAGTAAATGACTTCTGTAGATGTTTTCTACAGGAAACTTAGGTAGCAATAGATCAAATTTTTGTAAGATTGTTATGAGGCAATTCTTAGTGCATTATTTTATTTTATTTAAGTAAACATTGCTATTCATATCTATTTGTTAAAATTTCTTTAAAAATTAACTGCAAAATGCAATAAAAATGCATTTCAACATATATAATCCAAAATAATATATCAATATTAATATGCATTGCACTGAATTTCAAGCATGTCTGATGACTTAGGAAATCATTTAACTCCTTTTTTGGGAACCAAGTAGCTGTAATACTAAAAGGATATAGAGAAATATAGTTATGTAGCCCCACTCAAAGTAAGGCTCAGTAACTGAGCCAAGGAAACACTACAGGTAGTAGAGGTGCATCAACATGAAGGGCAGGACATCAGCCAGTGAGGAGACAGAAGCTGCAATGAAATAGAAGACACAGTGACAGAGCTATGGTGAGATAATTGTTAAATTTTTTTGGCTTAAAAGTAGTAAAAAAAAAGTTTGGAACTCTGAGCAAATAAAATAGTCCTTGTTGACTGAATCCACCTGATTTCAGGAAGATAAGAGTCTCCACTGTCCTTCTGGCCAATCATAAACTGTTACATCAAAGAAATGACTGACTTAATAATTAATTTCTTTTCCTCCCTGAGTTTGCAGAAATCTACATTCTGATTAGCTGCACTGTATATGCATATAAGATGAGTTTCAGCATACATATAAATATCTGTTTTAATTTTAGATGTCACGTTTCTATTATAGAAAGGTGACAGAGCTGAATGAAGTTCTATGAAGGCAAAGGATTTGGTGGCCATAATCCCTGACATTTTACACTCTGTCATTTCCAGAGGCAGTGCAGTGCTGACTACTGAAAATGCTGGAGGTTCATGCAGCAAGAGGCACATCGCTTGGTGGGATAGATTTCATTCAACCCAGTATTTCCATGTATACAGTAACACAATCTGCCAACATATTCTAGGGGCAGTACTGTGACAATGCTTTCTCTCAGGGCTGCCAAGTGAACTTCATGGCTCTAGGACATTTGAAATTTCTTTAATCTCAAATACATGGTCTTGCAACACAGCCCATTGTACATAAGCGTTTAAAATTTGAAAACTGCTTCACATCTTTCTTGAAGAATATTTATAGAAATTGTTAATATAGCGTTGCTGTGCTCCTGAAATAACAACTGCATTCAGTTTTCTGCTCACTCACACTAGAGTTAGAACTGCAGCCATATCACATTATACAAATTCGGGCTCCTTTAACCATTGTGTGAGTTGCAGCTGCAAGCAAGCTACTGACCTTGTAATTTGAAGGAGTTTATTCACGTGAAAGGGGCTGAAGTACCCTTACACTAAACCTGATGGCAGAGCTGTCTATTCAGTTTGCTGCTGCCCAGGCAATAGGGCTGTGAGAGGAAAGCCTCTTCCTCCACCCCTCTTTCTAGGAAAACACTGTTCTTTGATAAGCATACCCTGTCATTTGATGCTCTTGTTGGCAGCACCTGTGAATATTGCTCATACTGTATTGCCTTTGAAAAGTTTGCTGAGTATAATTTTGCCTTGGTGGTAGGATAGCAACAAATCATACAAGGAGGAATTGATTTGAGTGTCTCCTTCAGATGATTTAATAATTTCATGGGGAGTTTTATGCTGAATCTGAGTCAAGCTTAAGTCAGCCGTTAAAATAACAACACTGGATTTGGACACATGGATGTCAATTACTCTTCCATCATAAAGGAAAAAAAAATGGCAAAGTCAAAATTTGGTGGAAATGAATACTTTTAAATTCCCAGCTAAGCTTTCAGCTTAATCCTTACCCTTTCATGTCCCCATGGTCACTCCAGTTCTTGACAGGTAAGTTCTCAGCAGATGAGAGAGCAAAGAGCTTGCTGTGACTGGGGTACCTGAACTAACCCAGCTAATTGAACTCTGAGCTAACTCTGCTGGCATAGCTCTGGAATGAGCTTTGCTGCATGTCTGTAATGAACCAGAATTCAAAATCTGTTCACGGGTTGGAAGCATTTTCTCAACTTCATGAAAGAGAATTGAGAAAGACTCCTTTAGGAGGTTTTCTACAAAGAGAGGAGATAATTCCTGAGCTTTGACAGCTCCTTCCTCTGATCCTGGAGAGCACATCTGTTCTGATGAATCCCAACCATGTCTATCCAAGAAAGATGAGGATGGGCTCAGTGGCAAGAATTTAGTTACCATCCAGCACCAGGAATCTCTCACATGTCACTGCAGAATATTAAAATTTTGTTCCTAGAATTTCATAGCAGTTTCTTCTAACACCTCTGCAACAGAAAGATGAGTCTCACTGTGACTCAGCTTCACCTAGGATTTCTTTAGCTAGTCATAAAAGAGCAGAGAGCTAAATCTAAGATGACCACTCAATCCAAAATAGTTGAAGAATTTTAGCTTCATTAGCCTAGCAACCACCATGGTATCAAAGATATCATCCTCTGACCAGTGGGCTAAATGACAGGTCATGATATGGAGTAGCTGAGATCCATAGGTAGTAAATGCATACATAGTAATAGTATTGTCATTTTATGCTACCCTAGTCACACCCTCTCATCTTCTGTGGAGTGTAGCAGATCCCCTGTATATCTCCACTTTAAACACACAAATCTGGACTGTCTATATGGCTGTGTCTAATGAGTCATGACATGTTTATTCCCAGCCATGTTGCACCATTTTATCTTTCAAAAGCAATGTCATTAACATAAAGGAACATGAAAGAGCTTGTAACAGAATGCAGCAAAGGCACCCTGTAATTTCTAGACTTTAGGAGGGACTTGGGTAATCCACTAGACAAGACTTCCTTGGAAATTCGAGTCACAGAAGTGGCTCACTACTTTTGAAGGAGACTTTTCTTGAGGTTGGTGATTGCAAAGTATTCCAGTGGTGTCAAATCAGCTGCCACTGGACCAATAAGTCAACTCACCTGGCTGACTTACTAGAAATTCTTATGCATTACAGATTTGTGAGCATCATCCCTCAGAAGTGGGGAAAGATATGGAAAAATACCAATAAACTGCCGATGTAAGCACAAGTTCAGTAGTGCCAGAGCATGTATGTACTGACCTTCATCTCCTGAACCTCTGCCAGGCACAGAGGGTGAAATGGAATGGCTTGAACTCGGCTGTGAGTAGGTTTCGTGATTTATCTCTGCACAGACTATGAACCTCATTCTTATATTTACAAAAATTATTTTGGTTAATAGATATTTTACACTCCTTCCCAAGTGGGAAGGGAATAGAAGAAGAATTTGAGATGTAGGCATGTAGGGAAGGGAGATGAAGCTTATTTTTTCCTTATTCCTTCCTTTGTATTAATCCTAGTATTCATACTAATATGACTCCTCAATAAGCCAGTTCTACTCAGTGATTCAACAGAGAACTCACCCCAGAAATACAGGTTTTTGCTGGCTTAGTGAGCTGAATCCATCACTGAACTGTCAGACGAGCATCAGAACTGGAGCAAGGAAGGCAGTGGAACTAGAAGGTCACATAAGGAGGACAGGGAAACAGAATGACCTCCTTTGGCAGCACCGATGAATTAGATCAGGTCAACCTGTATCATCTGGTTGAAACCTTAGAGAAAAACTGTGGTAAATCTGCAAATAAACCTTTAGTAGAAACTGTAGCTTCTATTAATTTAAAATGCGACAGAAGGACATTTGAAACTGAAAAATGAAGATTGAAGGCTTCAATTTGGCAATCCTGAAAAATACCCAGCTGGGATTTTCCATGGGAATGGTCAGGTGAAACAAACAAAGAACAAACCCAGCTGACCTGTTACACAGGTTCACTGAAGCCACCAGTCATCCAGTCTGAGTCCCATCTCTCTGCCATTCATCAGTAATTAGGCAAGTGTTGCTTTGTGGTATGATTATTGTCCCTTGAGCTGGCTGGAATGGTGCATTCTGACTTGTAGCAGTAGAGTGAAGTCTCCTGTTAAAACAGAAAAAAGAGAAGAGGCTGTCTGCACAGAAAATGCTGCAGCCTGGAGCATCCTGTGTCAGCCAGCAAGAGGAGTGCTGGGCTTTCCCATGCTCCCTTTCTACGTACCTTTCTCTTAATTAAGTGTACATTGAGCCTGAATCCAAATTTAACACAAACTTCCAGTTACTTGTTGCCCTCCGGTGACATCTTGTGGATGCCAGCAAGATATCTTTGCCTTTTGGCAAACCCTGCAAAGTCTTGAGCTGAAAACCTTTGTGAGAAATATGCAGCTGGAGAACAGTGGAAAATGTTTATCTCAAGGAGTAGCTTAGAAAAACAACATATTGTGCAAAAGCTGGTGAGCAAACCAAGTATTTATTGTGTGAAAATTTACAAGTTTTAAAACCAATTAGCCCTGAATAAGAAGGCGGACAAAGGTCCTCCAAAATATTACATTCACGATCAATAAACCTGAAGGTTTCAGCTCTCCAGGCTGCTGATTACAACTCCCTACTGAAGTTACAGAACTAATGCCACATCCCATGTGAGAAAGTCAGAGATGTAACTGAAGAAGAAAAGGTTACACCAAAAAACTTCTTCAGAAAGCCCATTGAAGGACCATAGTACAAAACTGCTCTAGGCTCTGAGCAGGAAGCTGGAATTAGTTACAGAAGTTCAGTAATGCTTTGGAAATACTGCCTGTGACCCTAGCTAACTAATTTCTCCTACTTTTCCCAGGCAGCTGCCATCACATATGAAGCTTCCAAAAATGTTCTGTAGTGTTTACAGCTGTGAAGCAATTTCTAAAAAAATACTGTGGCACCAGTTTGGAACAGTAGCTCTGTGACAGGAGAAGTTTAAAACCCCTCTTATTCATCCAAATGCTAACATCTAGTGATAGTCCAAATTTCCCGTAGACATAAATCAGTTCATTTTCACCACTGCCAGCTCCCTGAACCAGCTCCTCACTCAGTCCCATGTGTTCTAAGGCTGGGTCCTGGGGGCAGGAAAGGCAGCCCTGCTTGGGGGCCACCCGAATCCCCAGCTCAGGTTCCAACTGCAGCGGCTCCCTGGGAGGTCTGAGCGCCGCTAACTGCAGGGATCTGCTCCCGCCCACCCCGCTTGGACATCCAGGGCTGGAGCTGCGTCAGAGCTGGCCGCAGCTCACCTCGCAGCAAAGGCAATTTATCGAGCAGCGGAAAGAAAGCCTGCAGTGAAGAAGTTTCCTGGCAGATCAATGAGCTGAATCCACTCACCTTGTGCTGGAAAGTATCAGATTTGACACAAAAGGGCAGCAGAAGGCTGAACAAGAGGAATTTGTCCCGTTAGTGGCACATAGCGAAATATAAAATTAAAAATAATTATTTTTTTAAAAAGCAAGAAAGAAAAAGCCACCCTTATTCACAGTAATGGCTGTTTAGCCTTCACCAAGAAGCACTGAGCCCTGGTCACTAGGTCCAGCCAGAAGGGTGAAATTCATGGAGTTTGCTTCAAGATTGTCTGACTAACTAAGGAAATAACTATGCTGAATTCAATAATACAGTTTTTATGTCATTAATATAACTTACCTCTGTGATAAAATATGGATTTCAACATTTATTGAAGGGTTATTTATCTCAGTGAAAGTTTATTGGGGGTTATTTACCTCTAAGATGCCAGATCATTAACTATTTGCATAAGCTATGCAGTGTGCCACAGGCATCACTAAACACCTTTTCTTGTTGTTTGCTAATCAAATAACGGGGAAGATTTGTTACATTTTGCTGTAAATCTAACCATAAAGGGAAAGGGGGAAGCACAACAAAAACCTTTCCTAATGAGGTCTGTAATCTCACTGCATACTAACATTAACCTTTTTCAAGGAAAACAAAGGATCTTTTGGCTTGAATTAATCATTCTTTTGCATAGGGGAACAATGGCAATCCATTGACTGACATTCTGTTAAAATGGATAGAGAAAACACTTACCTTATGTGAGCACTTCAGCTGCACACCAAAAAGGAGGAATTCTCTAGAAAGCTGTGGACCTGGACATGGGTAGTGTGAGTTTTGGGGGTTTTGTAGCCAAAATATCCTAAACCAAGCCAGGTGATCTCCAGGTGAAAGTGTTAATGTGAGTGTTTAAAGAGTGCCCCCTTTGAAGCTGCACTTAAGCTATTGTCTGCACAGGGTACCTACTCATAGGTGCTTCACAGATGGTTTGGATCGCTGCAATTGTATCAGTTCCTCCTTCATTTCAAAACTATTTTTGCATAAAATGAATGTCAAAGTGGTAGAACTGCAGTTAGAATTTAGTAAGGAAAAAGGGATCAATCAGTCTTTGTAGCACCTTATGATAACCATAAGCCAGGACAGAGAATCAGGTGCACAGTTTCCTTGCAATTTATGCACATTATTTATCTTTGCTCAATGGTTCAGATTTCTTTCTTGACTTACTCCTTGAAACAGTGTTTTGCAATTCCAGTGTTCCATGCTCATCTTTGACTTCTACCATCTACTGCATTGCCCTCTGCCCTGTATTTCCTGAAAGACAGAGCCAACATACTTATTCTGCATAAATACACATTCTAGTCCCTTGCTGACAGAAAAGTCTTATCCTTTCAAGGAAGTATTCCAAGTTAAGAAGCCAATATATGTTTTAAAAGATTATTAGTGTCTAATAAAATACTATTAAATTACATAATAAAAGAGGTGGAGGAAAGGACAGGAATTGGGGAAAAAAAGAGCCTTTCCATAATTTTCTAAAATTCTATCACACTTTTGTTACTCACTAGCACATTAGATATGTTTATAAATTACAAGTATCTGACTCAGGGCAGTACTTCCTATTATTGAATATAAATTTAAACATCTAAGACTAGGCACAAAGGGACTGCCATCCTCACAGTGTGTTTATTGCTTTATTGTGTAAACAGAAAGATTTAATAGCACTATTAAAAGTGATATGAAACACGGTTATTCATTTTTTTAGCAGAAATAAAGTGTGAATATGAGATTGTCTTAATGAAACAGAACTACTCCAACCCTACCTGCATCTTAGCTGATGAGCTTAGGTGTGTAACTTAAAGGTCTAGACATTAACCAGGCTCATTGTTTGTATAACCTGGGAATAGTTGTTCTGGATCAGAGGGAAGATCCACCTGTCTGAGTGTGCTGCCTTCAAGAAAGGGTGACTGTAGGTGTCTGGAAACAACTACAAGGACAGCAGCGAGCACCTAGCAGTGCTTTCCCAGAATAAAGTCCTAGCAATCACCATGTTTCCTGACTCAACTGTACTATTCCTAAATTTAAATTTGTCCTCAATAGATTTTTCTTCCCCCCAATCTTTTATGTACATAAATCACTGGTCTCTTGTAGCAAAACATTTGTTCGCTGTTAGAGACCCTTTATTCCATAATGCCCCTTTAGTTCTCTGTTATGAGAGAGAAGGAAATATCATTCCTCCTCTCTTTCCTCATGCATTTCTGATGTACAGACCTTAGGTAATGCTGAGAAAGGCCACAGGTGCTTTGCAAGGGCCTCTCTTTTGCACCATGGTTGCAAAGCCTCCCTTAGCTGATTAGAACAGATGGACTGGCAGGGCTGCTGTGTTTAACTCTGGGAAAATTGCCCTACTGCAGCAAAACCTCTTAGAGAGGTTACATCCTTCTTTTTGCATAGTTCAAAACTGGTGTTGGCATTGTCTGCACACACAGATCCTCACATCAGTCAGGAGAGTTTAAGTCAAGGTATCAACCCCCCCCCCCCAAAAAAAAAAAAACCAAACAGTGGTGCAAATAGAGACCTAGATTGCCTAGAGACCTTTTATTGCCTCCTGGGGCCAGCATACTTTGTGGAAGTGGTTCCAGTCTACCAGCTGGAAACTGTCCATTACCAGGACTGATAAGGTAGATATTGGCATTTTCTTTACCACAGTCTACAAAACAGAAAGTTTCATGTTATAGGCCTACAAGATTTATTTGACATTTTAATCTAAAAATACATGAGGTTTTCACCAGTAAAAGCACAGGCATTTTCTCAGTGGTCATTGCCAGGGCTTACATTTTGAACAAAAGAACATGTAGTATTGCATGTGAATAAGCAAACTTTGGTTCTCTTTCTAAGGACCAAGCTCTCTTACTTGTTAAACAATGGCCTGCAAAGGACAACAAGGCAGCTGAAGGCCACACTGAATGCTACACTCTGGAAAGCTTGGGACACTGTAGAATTTAATTAGTTTTTTGAAGGCACCTTTTTTGAACATCATCATGTCTTCAGGCAGCCTGGAAAGAACTTTGGCATTTGCATGAGAATGCTTCTTGTCAGTGGCTGCTGCTTTGGGGTTACATTGCTCCAGATGACCAGTCATTGGCACACTGGTGCAGCTAAGGGAACGTGCTGTCTTTTTCTTGCCTTGAACAGATAAATAACTGAATAAAAAAGAGGTTAACTTATGTTTGGTAACATCTTGGACATCTTCTGGAAAACAGTCATCCAGAGGATCCTCTTGACCTTTCACCTGCTGACTAATCACACATGTACTGGGACTTACTGATAATTTCTTAGGCTGTACTACTGTTTTTCTGGAAGGTGTTTTGTATTTCCCTCCATCTAAATAAAGCTGAGGAACATTACTAATGGCATCAGAAGTAGGCTGAACTATTGTAGTGGGGATTCCTGCCCCGTCACCAGAATTGATGCAGTGCAACCCATAATCCTGGCTAATGATTTGGGCTGCAGTGTGTTGAATGATGCTCCAGTCCTGCAGAATATCTTCCCTGGTTGTGAACTGAGATGTCACAGTAAAGCGAATGATGAACTTGTCATGGATGGTTGCTGGAATGAGGAAGAGCCTGCCAGAACTGCTGAGTTCTTTCAGGAGTTTTTCTGTCAGCCAATTGGGACCCTGTTTTAAATATGAATAATAAAAAAAATACTATAGTTAGAATTTCGAGTGACATCCAAACATGTCTAAGAACTGCAATCACAAATTCTTACATGGAAGTATATTCACAGTTATTAATGTCTGGGGAGAGATCAGCTGTGGTCACTTCATTCCAAAGAGACGTGCAAAAGGGCCAGTCTTTACCTTTAGGCGAAATACAACCAGTCCAAGGTGTCTCTTGGCAGGAATTTCAAAGAGTGGGTCACTTTTAACCAAGGATTCAAAGAATTTGGCTGTTTCAGTACCCTATAATTAAGGAAAAAAAAAAAGTTATCTTTTTGTTTGTCACAAACCCACTGTAAGATGCTAAACTGGATAGTTAAAAGGAATTCCTTTCCTTACTAAAACACATCATTCCAATGCATGAATAAGAGCAAACAGAAAAATGACATCAAAGCTAAGAATTTTAAAGTCTGTCTCTATTTGCCCAAACCCTTGACAATGAAAATGAGTAACTGGCCTATACATAGGGATTTTCTAGAAGAGGTTTGAAAACAGAATGTGCCTTCTCATATTAGAGTCCTTTTGCAGCAACCATTGATCCACAATGTGACCCCTCATATTTACACTCTATCAGAGACTTAAGCCTGTACATTTTCATATTGATGTGTTCAGTTATTCATCACAGCCTGCCTCCCAAAAAGCTGCCATTTGACCTCAAAGAAAGCTTCTCTAGATTATGGCTCAGTAAAATGCAGAAGGCAGTGACTGACCAAGTCCCTTTCCATTGTCCAGTTCTGTCAAGAAGGGGACCGGAAATGTTTTGTCTACACAGTCAATCTTTACAGATTATTTCAGAGTAAAACCAGCGCGCATTTGGAATGTGAGAGGATTTCTGTTACTCATCTCTGCATCTCTGAGTTTACTACTCTCACCTGCCAAGAACTGAACATAACACATTGGTAATTCACACACCTGTCGGACATGAGCTTGAAGCTTTTTCACCCCAAATGAACGAAGCACAAACCACAGCTTCAAAGAACGAAATCGACGACTCAGTGGAATTTGCCAGTGCTGTGAAAACAGAACAGTGCATCAGTGAGTGCAGAAACAACAGAAAGGAGAGTTCCCCTCCCACTGCTACATCTCTTGCTTCAGACTCAGGTCAGAAACCTCTCTTGAGATGAATAGTGTCATATTACTGAAAAGCTGCTAAGCCTAGGAAACAGCCATCAAAGAAACACTGTGTCCCCATATTTTTCAATTATTTGCAAAAATAAGGTTTTGGCTATTCCACTTAATTTATGGCTCAGATAGGCTTAGAATTTTAAATTAATTACTAGCTTATAACAATAACTTTTTCATTTAAAAACATAATCTATTTAAGATGGGGCCATTTACACTTTAGGACTGACTAGTGCTCACTTCAGCTCCTGTAATTTCCTGAACATTTTCCCAAATAAATTATAAATGGCAATATTTGATACTGGGGTAGACATTTCCAGACAAAGTAACACCTACTCCAAGGAAAAGAGTGAGAAAACATGTAAAGGAATACTTCAGGGAAGCTGCACAATCATGTGCAGCATCCAATTTAACCACAAGAGGGACTCAATATCCTTTTTTCCATCCCTCCCTCTCTCCACTCTAGTGAAAAGCACTATTGATTTCCAGAAAACAATTATCTTTTCAGGACTAGGGTGAGATCATAGCAGAAATAATTGGCAGTGAATATTCCTTTGTATTACTGTACTGAAATCTGCTGTAAGATGTATCTGCAGTGAAATGCCTCTTAGGTCTCCTATGAATACCTTAATCTGAAGAAAAAATGTAATTCATTCTCCTGCTGTTTCAGAGCATGGCTTTTCCATTGCTTACTCCTTTCTCTCTTTTATTACATATCAGAGATACAAGAAATCCAGCCAAAATGGCATCAGTAGGAGCTACTTCAGCAACACAATACACAGAAATGACCCTTTGCCTTAGAAAGGCAAGGCCGGATCTCCATCTGTGTAAAAATCTTAAGTACTTCAATCTGAAAGCAATTTTATAATTAATCTTCATAACCAGGGCTTACTGCAAAGTTTCGCTATTTTCTCTGCATTAGGATCTCAGTATAATTTGGTTTACATAGTAAGACCAGCTATAAGACAAGCATACTCCAGAATGCGAGAGGAATTTCACAGTCTGTTTGAAAATTTTATCGGCAATATAAAATATCAACTTAAATAATAACTTACCATGAAGTCAATTGCAGCTCCTGAATTGGCATGTCTGAGGTAGACAGGGTTAACACTGAAGGTTTGATGTAACTTGTATTTATCTTTAACCCTATCGATTGTAGAAGGAACTAGATTTAGCAAAATAAGTGCAGAAAAAGACTTTGCAATTTGCATGCTATCCTTTTGGTGTTGTTTGTGCTTTGACTATACTCACCAAAATCCAGTGCAGTCAAAATGGACCATCATCCACTTAGAAGGATTAAAAGTAAAGGAATCTGCATATTCAATTCCATCCAAAAACAATCGAAATTCAGGACATACAAATGCTGTTCCTGCATACGCAGCATCAACATGAAGCCAGAGTCCCTCAGCATCACCTGTTGAAATTGAGATTGTTGTTATGAAAGGGATATAGGGAATCAAAGTGCATGCTAATCTCTCCTCTCTGCAAACCAGGTGCAGTGTTTTGGAGGAGGCAGACAAGCAATTGAAAACCTAGTTTTATTCTAAAGGTGTGGATCCATAATGCCAAAATATAGGACAATGCTGAAACTAGGTGGCCTCTGTAACAAAATTCACTATTCTGTAGTTCATGTGAGTGAGTCTTTTAAATTGATTTCTCTCACCTGCCCTTTCACTAAGTGAAATTCCTCAGTACCCCTCAGTTGCACAAAGCCAAAATAAAGACATACTGGTAAGCAAAAAAGGACCCAGAAATAGAATACACAATCTGACCCATAAGAGAAAACTCCTCAGGTCTTCAGCAGCTACTGGTCAAAATTTATGCTGGAATAGAATTTGCAACCATGTCAAATTTACCCAGGAGACTGGTTGATCCAGAGGATGTCCTACCAGAACCTACCTGCAAAACTCCTTTGGCAGATTAAATGTTAACATGTCCATCCTACAACAGTACCACACAGACTGTATTTCCTGAATAACCACATTAAAGATTTATCAGTTGGCAAATTTCATCCATCTCGAATAGAATGTATTTTAGCATCCTAATCTAAATCTTAGAGAAATCACTGCAGCCTTGTACTGACTTCAGCCATCCCTGAGACATGTCTGAAAAACTCAGCTCTCCTTCATTTTGGCATGAAAAAGTCTAAGAGTATCTTCTAAATACTTTCATAGATCAAAATCAGGAAAAAAAAAAGACACTTACAGACTGGACCCAGTTCTGAGAGACTGTCAAAAGCACAGACACCAGTTGTACCCAAAGTTGCACAAACCTAGAAAAAAACAAACCTGTTATAATGGATTTGGTTTCTTTTAATACATGGATGCAGCACTTTAAAAGTGGGCAGTTTATTGCAGGCAGTCAAAACATTAAAACTTTTTTTTTAATAAAGTAGAAACTCTTGTATACATTTGGACCTTCAGCTAATGTATTTTAACACAACAAGGAATTTTTTATATGTAATTTCATGCTGAAATTAAGAATATAACACTATGTCAATACCCCCAAACAGAAAGTTGAACATACAAAGACTGGCACTAGGCCTTTCTTTCTGTCTTCTGCAATGGCTTTCTTCAAAGTTTCACCTCTGAGGGAAAAGTTCTCATCCACAGGCAGAAATTTTATCTTCACAAGAGAAATTAAGCCAGCCTTTTCTACAGAGGAATGTGCCTTTAAAATAAGAAAAACAGTAAGAACTCAAGCTCTGAGGCTGAACAGCTGTGCTAAGTTGTGGCTTTATGAAAGACAGTGGTGGCAAGTCATACAGAGATAATTACCTTATTGTAATGCATATTAATACAAGTCTGAAAGCATCTTCTTTGTGAATAACTAGAAGAAATTGTACACTGCAATTCCAAAGAATGCTTCATTTACTTGGGTACTGGTTTCTAAAATATAATAATAGGCATCCTCATCTTGTGTTTGGAGGGCCATTTATCAAAACTCAGCTCTTAAAGAAGCCTCTAGAAATGAATCAACCTCAGTTAATTCCCTCCTCCCTGCAATAAAAAGATAAATCCCCTGAAGAGTGTTTACTTCTGGATAGAGCAAAAAACCTTACAAGATATAAAGTCCTTTTAGTTATACTAAGAGAGAATGAGCATGAGTGTCTCCTCTGTGGCAGTTTTCCCAGGGGAATATAATTGCTCAGTTCAGGAGGCCAAGGACAGAATAAGTTTGCTGACAAGAGCCAACAGTGGAGCCCACAACCAGGAGCAGCACTTAGGTAACAAAGCCTTGAGCATGCCTGTCTCTGAGGGAAAGGAGGCTTGGAAGAAACACGAGATGAAGCAGCATGAGATCAGCACCTAGTTCCTGGAGTAAGGCTTTGTGAAAAACAGGAAGGAAGCACAGAAATCAGTCATGTGAAACAATCTCTTGAGGACTGCCAAGACCCAAAAAACCTTGCCTCACACTGATTCAGTTTCCCCATCTGCAGAAAGCAACAGCAGGGGAACTGGTCCATGCTTGTGAGGCATTCCTGTGTTGTACAGAAATGCGACTTCAAGTGGCAAAGGCTGAGTGAGACAACAGAAGCAATTTGTTTTCCTTGCAACGTAAGAACCTACTTGATCAGATGCGTAAGCAATGAGGCGAGAATTGAGTGAGGACTCATCAGTGTCTGGCTCAGAAACCTTCATCTCCAGAATTTTGTTCTTCCTTGCTGCCAGCAGTGCGACCAAGGTTGATTCACTCACAGTGCTCTGCAAAGACATTGCTCATTTACTGCAACTGCTACTTCACTGCTATTTTCCAGGGATATGCTGAAATCAGTGAAGTGCCCAGCTGCCCACCCCCTCTTTTATTCCTACTCCTGCTTTTCTCTGACACGGTGGAGAGTCATTAGCTGATGAGCAGCTCTCTGGGCCAGCAACATTAAACAAAGCCTTTTAACTGCTGTATATTTTAATGTGTAGCACCAAGTTCTGGGGAGTAAATAAACCATGGCTTTCTTTTGTTCTACAGATAAAACATAGTATTTCCCATAAAATTACAAACATGATCAAAGCCCTTTATAATAACAAAGACGCAGCACTGATTCCAGGGAACTCTTGCTTACGCCTTCCGGAAGGAGGTAGCAGTTCAGGCCTTGATCTTGCACCTCTCAGACACAAAAAGCAGACATGAGAAAAATGCAAAATAACTTCTTGTGTGGCTAAGGACTGTGGCAGAACGATAGTGACAAGGATTCCTTCTCTAATTATGTAAGAATCACTTTAGTGCAAAATTTGGTGATGTGAAACAGATTGAAGAAATGAAATCTGACTCGTTTATGCTTAAAAAGACCACAAGAATACCTGCTGTTTGTCCTTAACACAGCACTAAAAGTAATAGCAGTTTCTATTGTATAATCTTCCACATTTAATACTAAAATTTGGGAAAATAATGCCAAATTTGGATTCAGAGCCATATAGAAAATTTTGTTGGTTTTGTCTCTAGGAAAACTATCACCCAGAGAGAAATTCTCTTGAAAACAAAATGTTTATAAGGCCATCTCTAATCTCTCCTACCTGTAATACTCCTCCGCCCACACTGTCGGGATGGTGGTGCAGGAATTTATCTGGAAGGCCCAGCATTTTAGCCAACCAATCCATGACATTCATTTCCAGTTCTGTACAGGCTGGGCTGGAGGCCTAGAAAAAATTTCAAAAGGAGAATCAGGCTGTAATTCACCCTGGGCACTGATCCCTGGTCCAGCTGAGAGCTATGAGAAGCAACGAGCTAATGTGATACAGCTACATGGAGACCACACCCACCAATTTCTTACAGGTTTATGATCTTCTACTTTCTTACACAGAGACACACATCTAAAAAATATTGGGCAGCTGGGGAAAACACTGCCTTCAGAAACTACTGTGGTGTGCAGAGTCAGAAGCAAGTAGTGCTCTGTAGCTGCTGCAGGAGGATACAAAATACGCAGATATTCTGGCCCAGGCCACCAAACAATTATTTTCAGAAGAGGAAAAATAGGAAGCGTGTTCTCTCAAAGGAGCAGGAAAACTGGAATGGAGCCCAGTCTAGCCTGCAGTCATGGATGGTGGCTGCTCTATTGCTTACACTGCTTGTACAACAGTCTTGGCACTGAGACTAAATGACAAGGAACAATGCTCACAGTTGTATATGCAAAGAATTTGAAAACAGACATTTATATATATTTTCTTCATTCCCCTCTTACTACTAGGTAATGCATATTCTTATATGTTCTTTTGGGTTGTTTTTTTTTTTTTAAGTGACAATTTTCATTTATGCAACAATATACAGTTGGTTAAAACAAATAATTATACTGACTCAGAGAATAAGGAAGAATGATTATGACCTGCTCTTGCATATTACACACAGGAGAGGAATGTCTAAAATAGCCCCAAAAAATTTACCCATGTGAATCCCAAGCAGTTTATTGCGTCAGCCAACATATCTCCAAGGAGTGAAGGCCAGGAAGTTAGAGCTGGAAAGTAGGCATGCATGTGTGGACTTTGCCAATGGACTACCTAGAACAGAATTATGTAGAAGTTAAGTCTGAAAACGTCACAAAACTTTGCATGAGATGTAGTGGTTCTTATCTGTTTAAAGTGACAGAAAAGGATTACAGCAACATAATATGTGCAACTATATATCTGCTACCAGAGAGCTGCAGAGATAATATCAGCAGGGGAGCAGCAGTAGCAGATGATAACACTGCATTATTAACAGATAAATTGCAAATAACAGCAAAAGCATTTATCTGAATTAAACAGGCAAAGATTCTGAACAGGAAAGAATGTTGTGCCATGTTTGAAAGACCAGAGTCAGAAAGATTTATCAAAACATTTGTCTTTATGAAGGGAATCCTTGCAACAAAGTTGCTTATTCTGTCAAACAAGTTGCCTTTAGCTACACACAGCAATTTACAACTATATAAACCCTTCTATACATCTGAATGAGCTTGTGTGTGGGACACCAGCATAAGCGTATGTAATCTGATTGCCTCTCCTACATCAGATCAAGTTTCTGCAAACATCTATAAAAAAATTTGAGAACAGACTTTGAAAAGGCTTCTTGCATAAAACATGCAATTTGGTAATATGAATTCCCTTAGCAGACTCTGCAGTATTTATGTACAAGAGGAAGTAGACTTTTACATTCAAAGCACAGGAGACAAGCCTTGTATGTGCATGAAGTTGGGCAAGAGTTGTTTCACCTTGCGGTGCTGAATTTCCACATCTCTGAAATTAAGATTATATGGTTCAGCAGGTAGAGACATTGTGAAGCTAATGATTTTCTCATACTGCTGAATTTGTTTCCCTATAAGCAAATATGAGTTATATACAAAGTAGTTAAAAAATACACTCACAATCTAACCGCTAAAATTATAGTTAGGAACACAACTGTGGACATAACGTCTACAAGATTTATGCTACATTTTTGGGTACTTTACTTTTTTAGAACAATGTTCTACAGAACCTGTGCAATCCCAGGATTTGGTGTTCACCCCAGGTAGTAATGGCTTTTTCCTGTCATGATTATAACTTTATTTCTTACCCCTGGCATAATAATCTTCTCTATATCTCCAAAGATGTTGTCCCAGCTGTCTGGGTCCATTGGGGCAGAGTCTGGCAGCTGGGCTCTCATGTAACCTGGCTGTACATCAGGAGTCACCCGTCTCTCTCTCACGTTGCTCAGGTACTGGCAAATGTAATCCACCATCTCTTTCCCTGGAAGAGGCAAACCAGTGTTTTCAGGTTCAATTCGGGAAACACTAACTAGCAGTACCAGCACTCCACACAATCTGTCCTTAGCACTGGACAGAGAGTCCAATAGCATTCCATCTCCTCCCTCCTACACCCTACTTTTCCCGTCTAATAGTGTTCTAAAACAGGCTCACAGGGTTTTTTCAGTCTCATCATTGAATAGTTCAAATGTACCTTTAAAACACAATCATGGTACAAGTACAGTTTGTTTGGTTACTGAAAGGTTAGATTTTCTTGCCTACAGATTAACTGAAACTGCATTTCACAGGAATTAAATTTTCATAATGTCCTAAACTTCCCTTGTCATTATAGCAAACCCCCTTTTGCATCCTCTGAAATCAGCTGCATAGCTCCACACCTTTTCTCCACTTTTTAAGGCAATCTCCTGCAGCCCTGGAACCAAAGTTGGCTCTCCATCTCCAGAACTGTCCAAGTACCACTGCAGTCTCAGGGTGTCAGCCAGTGAAGAGCTATTGTGCATAACCCCTTAGCACAAGTTTATTCAGAACTACAGTTTTGCAGCTTTCCCACAGCATCTTAGATGTAAGACCAAAAAGGCTAAGTTACCCACAGACTCTAAATCCATTAATTTAAACTCAACCCTGGGACACATTTTTGCCTCAGCAGATCCAAGTCTCATGGACAAGTTCACAAATAAAGAGTATTAATATGCCCATCCTAATTCTGGGTATCACTCGTAGCCCTACAACAGTTGATCTCCACGAGAAAATGTTACCTATTTGCAAGAGCCACGGATCACTCACCTCTCTGCCTGTACTCCTCCGGCTCCATACTGATTCCTTAGGAATGCCCCTCTTCAAACCTGGGCCACACCTTTTGGGAGCTGTGGTCAGTTTGGTCTGGTGCCCTGCCAGCTTCTTCCCCCTTTATAGCTCCCTTTATCTCTCAGACTCACACATTCTGGAAAAGGTCTAACAGGCAGGTTATTGGTGAGTGTTTATCTAACTCCTCCCAGCTGAGGGTTTTTACAATCTCTCATGTTCTCATCTGTGCTCTTTTGATGTGTAAGATAGTGTATCACTAAGAGGAGCTGCCTCTGCGCTTTCCCATTTTCAATCAATCTTTCAGAAGTCTCAAAGTAATCCATGCCATGAATATAAGGCACGTTAACATGTGACTTGTGGGAGAGAAAAAGCTCAAGAGCTTTCAAAACCAAATAAAAGCTAGCAGATGTTACGCCAGCACACCCAGCTACTGTGCTAGCAGTAGCCATTAAAACAAGGCGCCAGCACAGAACAAATTTGACATGGGAGACAGGGACTTTTCCTAAGAAATGTTTTGAGAACTCTTTTTTTTCCCAAAAAAAAGAGTATACCTACATCCCCACAAGTCTTCAGTCCTTATGCTGACAGTCCCATGCTGCTAGAAGGAAAAGCTTCAGTTATTGTCAGTTCCAGAACTACAACGAGAAGCAGCAATGATCCTCTGTGGATTTCCTGCCCTTCAGATCAGAGCAGGTTACACTAAGCAGGGTGATGTTCTTCCATGGATATCACCCTAGATCAGTGAGCTGGGAAAATGCACCTTTTTCCTCACTGTGCTTTCTTTTCTCCCATATGATGTGCATAAGCACTGGGATTTAGTCTTGTCTCTCCAGAATTCCTCCAAGTCCTTCACCTGGATTATTCTCAGTTTGAAAGAACAACCTTATAGATTGCCTCTTGTTCCAGTGTTAGGACCTAAAACACATCCCAACCTCTCTCTGGCAGCACAATCTTTGACACTACTCAATGTTGAATCCTTATTCATCTTCACTTGCTCTACACTGCACCAGGCAGCCCTGGGACAAGAGAGACATAGGACTTGTGGACTAAGCACCAGAAAGAGAAATTATTTCCCATACAATATATTCTTGCCTATTTTTGCCATACCCTAGGCTCCTGCTTGAGGCTGGCCTGGCTGGAGACAGGATGCCAGGCTAGGCAGACCCTGTGTCTGATACTTGACAGCAGTTTTGCTGTTCTCTCACAGGAGAGAACAGGGCTGCCAGCGCAGCTTTGATTCTCCTCCCTAGGCACCCTAATGCAGCACAACCATTTACATAGTTCTAGAAGGTTTTTACATTGTTCTCACACACACTGTCTACAGAACAGTGTGAAACCTTTCCTAGTTTCTGCTGCAAATAGATACTTGAGAAGGAACTGTTTTATAGATATGAGAAAGATGCTCTGACACACACATCAGATTAATGTACTGAAATAAAAAAACCTCAAATTGATAAAAAGGCATTGAGAGAAGTGCAAAAAAACTACTATATGCATATTCATCTGTTTTATCTCATATTGCTCTAGAAACATTAGGAAAAAAGTAACAAGCTGCTCACATGTTTAATAGGAATTTATGAACATCTCTTGGCTGTACAGTAAATGATCCCATAAAGGGAAACAAGCTAAGAAGGGATAGGCATCAAGCACAGGACCAACTCAAAATGAGCCCAAAGTTTTCAAAAACTCTGATTTTAGCTCATTAGAAGTGATTCATATGCTAATATATATGGACATCTGTTCAAAGAAACAGATGGTAGCTAACGATGTTTTTAATTTGGAACAGCAAATAAGGAATAATATTTTTAACAATGTTTTCAGAGCTAAACTATATAATAAATATTTCATGTAACATACACCCTACACTTAAACTCAAAGGTGATGGTTTCATTGGGTTGATCTCTTGTTCTGTGCAGAAGAGAACAAATAGCGGGTCCTGTTCGGAGCTAAAATAAAATAGCTGATAATGGATTAGAGGTAGGGTAAATATCGCTGGTGATAAATATGGTTTTGTTATAGCTACACTGCACTCAGAAGGGTTTTGTTATGGACAATGAGGAATGGAATATTTGCTCACAGGAAACGGAATGAATAGAAAAGGTTCATTTCATTGTTTGCTGCCAACATCTGCTGTCACAACCGTGGGAAACTCTCCACTTGGATGTGAACGTTGCCACTATCACCACTCAAACACTGCCACTCTTATCATTATTAAGAAATCACAGAGATTACACTGTTGTTAAATTTGTGGGATACGAGGACACAAACATTATTTTGATCACAAAATAATTCATTGGAGCAATGCCTAAGCAGCACATTTCCCTTGGCTAACTGATTCTTCAATCTGCTAGTGACATAATGGATAGTTCCTGAAAAAATCCCTAAAATAGAGCAATTTCCAGTTAACCACTGCACAAGGTTAGCTTCAAGTCCTAGTTCTAGCATGACGATGTCCTTGAAAATAATTCTTCTAAATCCCACCACCACAGATTTCCCACTTTTGATTATTTTTAGATCAAATTTGCCAATCAAAATCAAATCTACCAAACATATAAAAGTACGAAGGTATTTAGAATTTTTCCCAACTGCCAAAACTATAAACCCAAGTCAAAGTTTGACAAAGTTTGGTACAGTACAATGCAATTCTTTCCCCATTCCTCCCTCCTACCATTTAAGGCCATTCTATACCCAGAAGTTTTTTCATGTTTTTCCAGATGCCTAACACAGAACAGCTTTGAACTTCTCATTCACACACAAACCAACTGAATTGATTCTACACTATATATATGTGGAAAAGATATTTAATTGTAAAATAGAAAAAGTAGGCCAGAGTACAGTTTTAAGGGTAATTCTTCCGTGTACAGTATAGATAAACCAGACTTTTTGCTTAATTTTATATAAACAATTCCATAAAAGCAGTGAACATGGAACAACAAAGCAAAGCACAAAGAGTTTTATCTTACAAAAAACGGATCTGCACAGTAGTTCAAAATTTAATGTAACACAGCACTGAACAATCTTAAGGCAGCTCAGTCTAAGCACAGGACTAGAAGCCAGGAACTCCTGAGATCCATTCCCAGGTGACCACAGGTTCACGCAGTGTTAAACACTCCCTCATGTTGCACTTAAACCAGTTATAAAATTGAGACAATAACACTCACCTGCCTCAGGCAGTGCAGTAAGGTTTCTTTAAAAGATTTTACAATGCTCTGAAGATGTAACGTGCCATATAAGTTTTAAGCATAATAGATCACTGCACAGACACACACAAACACAGTATCACAGTGAGGAACAATGATGCTGAGTAGGAAGAGCATCACTACAACATAAAAAAATAACTTGTCCAATTGCGTAATTAAAATGCAAAAGTCTGTTAAAAAAAATGTATCACTGAAGTAATTTCAAGGCTATTGGGGAAGTGAGATCAATAGGGATATTCTAAATTAGCTAGTATTTGTGTTCCAGTGGAGACGTTCTTTTCCATTCATTACTGAACGTTAAAATGTTTATACAGGAAAATCATAAGACACACAAAGTGAAGTTTCAATGCCTCCACTACCAAATTCTGCCTCTTAATATGTAAATTAAGATACTTTTTTGTTCTTCTTAATTACAAATTACATTCTTCCAAGAAATATACCATCCACAATAAAACTGGCTGCTAGCTTACCTCAAATGACCTATAGGCTAAACATTTTTCTCATAATTTTCTCGTCTTTGCTGAAAAATACCTATGCAAGATGTATGTGTAGAAATTATAAAAACATGCAGCATATGTACAAACTGAAAAGTTTAAAAAATATTAGCTTCATATACATGTAAATCTACTTGGATATATCTGAAATTAAATATAAAAATTTCACCACCTAAAATAAAAAAAAAAACCAAAAATGGTTTTCAGAGAATCTGAGACAACTACTTAAAGCTGTACAAAGATTTCCACCTGGAAATGTCTTATTCAGAGAAGTAGAGCTGTTATCATGTAGAAATAACTGTTAATTAATTTTGTCACATAATCAAATTTCAAATTGTCAGCTTAAATCAATATCACCCTTAAAACTGTTCTGTTTTTCAGAAGTTAGATTCATACTAAAATCAAAAATTTCACAAAAACATTGGCTTTTCATGTTTCTGGATCCCTTCAAAAAGATTTATCAACTCATTTTGAAACTGTAAAAAAACCAACTATTTACAGTATTTAATTTTAAATACTTTTCACAATTTCTAAATTCAGAGTTTTTATGTTACAAGAAATTAATCAGAGCTCACGGCTTAAGTCCAGTTATCAACTTGTAGCATCTTCTCTATCATGAAATCCCATGGCTGTACCTACATAGTGTACAGTTCAAGATTGTACTGCAGGTTTTTGAAAGTAACAGGCTTTGCAGTGTGTTCATTTTTTATTAAACTGCTTCTTTATTAGTCTGGAGGCGGTTCATTGCCTCTAGCTTCTGCCGATAGGCCTCTGCTTCTTGTTCCTTCTTTAGAAGCTGCTGACGGTATTTTTGTGCTTCTCTGTTTGCCTCATCCAGCTGTTTCTGAAGAGTTTCTCTTTCCTATTAGAAACAGAACCAGCAATATTTTGTCAAATAAGTATCAAATACAAGCTAAAATGGCAAATACTTTTCCTTTACATGCAGTTCAAGTGTTAGGGTATCATGGAGAAGCTGTTCAGTTCTTACTCGGGCAAACCTGTATGAAAGCTGCTGTGCAAATTAGACCCCAATTATCAACCAGCCACCTCCCCACACAGGGCTGGAAGTGTGGAGACAGTAAACCCGAGTCTACTGAGCTGCACAGGTACCACGCGAGTCTTCACCAAAAAAGAGCTAAATGAAAAAAGTGGAAGTGTGGTGATTAAATACTAACAGAATGTATTAACATTTCTCCAATCATTCAATCTAACAGGCTTATCCCTTGCTTTTGTATTTCTAATCAGACAGTCAAAACGACAAACTGTTACCTATCAGCCATGTGCACTGGAGAGTGTCAACTGCCCACTAACCAAAGCATAAACCTAACTAAACAGGGATTGATATTTTGCAATCCAGAGGTCTAATTACATCCCCAAGGACACTGCATCTTTATGAATTAACAGGCAATTAGCCAGATAAGCTTTTTTCCTTTTAAAAGCAGCTAGTAAAGAAATCCTTAAGTAACTACAGAAATCCTGCACACAAGTTTGTTGGGGGCACATATAAAATTGTTTCCAAGCAAAATTATATGGGAAATGCAACTTCCTCTGAAGCTGCCTTAGGAACTAAGGAGAACGCATTTCCATCTCCAGTGATGTAGGTACTGTCATTTTGTCTGATATTGCTCTGAGCCCAATTGAAAAAGCAATTTGCTTGGGAAATAGTTTTGTTTTGATCAAATATTCAATCAAATCCCATTTCATTGAAGTGCATCATACTTTTATGAGTAAGACAGTATTGGATTTAGAATCATTCTTTCTACTGTAGTTGTTAAGTAGGAACAGTAGGGAAGGTTGCCAGAGAAACAAACCATCTCCCAGAAAAACAGCTTATCAAAAAACTGAGGTCCAGTGAAAGCAAGTTGTCTTTTCACCATATTCCTATCCCAGCAGTTCAGTATCACATTCTCACTTAATACCTCAAACAGTTGTTAGAAGTTTCAGCCCCCCACACTCACATAAGAGCATCCCTATTCTTCACCTCTGACACACTCATGTATTTTCATGGTCAGAAAAATACAAAAATACTCTGCCTCCCTTCTACTTGCTACTCTTCTCAGTACTTGTCAGAGTCACATTTAGCAGTCACGTGTCAGCTGAATATGCTTAAATGCAATGACAGAGGTGGTCAGATCATTGCTAACAGCAGCACCTGAACAGTAAAAACAACAGGTGAAGGAGATGTTATTAACAGGTTATAAAGAGACTAGCTAGAACACAGAACAAACTCCAGCAAGTGCAACTTGATTTTCCAAGGGGCTTTAAGAGCTGAAGGCAGCAGACTAGAGTTTGCTCCATTTGAAGCATATGCTAATAAAATGAGAGCTCATCTGATTTTGCTTACTTATTTGAAAAGGAAGTTCAGCTTCCACCTCTGAAAATTTGGATTCTGCTTTTAAGGCAACTTAAAGGATGGTCAGCCCACGTAGCAACTAGCCTGACAGATGCCAAATGAACAGCAGAGCCTACACCTCAGAGGATCTGGAACACACCAACAATCCTCCAGCACCAGCCCAGCCAAAATGTACTGCTATTTCCAAAAGTTATCTCTGTAGTAAGAGGGGACCAACAGCTTATGTAAAACAGCCTCACGGATTAGAGCCTTGGTGAACAGCTACAAGACAATTCCCAGAGAATTAGTCAAAACAGTTGATCCTTCCACATGTGTAAAGCAGCATTTCCTTTTTGAGGGCTGGGATGTACTGAGCTGGGCATTATCTATCCCATGAATTGGTCTCATAAAAACTATCAAAAACCTAATACCATCAAGAAGCACAGCTGCTCTATCTGCTGGCCTGCACGGAAATAAGAACCATTGGTAGTTCACTAGCAAGAAGTCCTGTGGTGCATTACGAACATCAAGGGGCTATCCCTGCTGTGGAATGTGTGCAAACATTTGGGGATGGAATCACTGCTGTGGAGTGGGGGCACACTGCAAACATTTGGGGATGGAATCACTACTGTGGAGTATGCACACTGCAAACATTTGGAGGTGGGGATGTTCTTGAACAACATTTTAAGAGTATTTCCCACAGAAGAGAGAACTAGAGCTGTGTACCCAAAAGTAGTACAGCATGTTAAGGAAAAGGTAAGAAAAAATGGAAAAAACCCAAGTCTCCAAGGCATGGCCAGAAAATAAAACCAGTATCTACTAGAAAGACTAGAAATTCAAAGCACATAGGTTAGTCCAGCAGCTAACAGGTGTAGTTTTTAGACTGTTACAGTCCCAACAAACAGAATGAGTTAAGGAGATGAAGCCAACTATTCTATGTGACTGGGCAGTGGAAAGAACGCAATGCTTCTGGAGGAGCAACACGTATCTACTGTGGACTCAATGGTCAAAACTGGTTCTCTAACTTTGGCATCTAGAATAGGGAGGACTGTATCTCATCTACCAATTTAATCAAACTCAGAAAGTGTTCTTGGGACATTCTTTAGAACACAACCAGAAGTGTTCTAGAGATCTGGAGTCCTTTTGTATCACCTACCCAGATAAAAATCAAATTAGACGATGCTCAGCGCTCTAAAGAAATCTGCCACTTTATCAAGGAATTTTCTTCATTACGTAACTTTCCATTGACAATAGGAACACCTATAACTAAAATTACCAACCACTCTTTTAAACAACACGAAGACACAGGATATGAATCCATGAATATAGTTCACAATTATGATTATTATGTCTAATCAAATGATTGTCCTGGTTCTAATGCGTGTCACCTTTCAAACATGCAACATGGGAGAAACAGTCAAATTAAAGAATGAAAATAAAGATCACTCTATGTTAATGAATTATGCATGAAAATGAAAAACAGAGTATCTGTGAGACAGAGTTTTTTTGCTGCCATCCCATGTTTAAAATATCAAACTGCTTAGGAAAACTGCTGTCACTCTTCAAAATGAGCTGAAATGTTTTAAATTAACAGACCCAGAATAGAAAATTTAAGAACACCACTACAGCTTTAGTTGTTCCACAATACTTTCACAGGAAAGTTTGTCACCTCACATGGATGGGAGGATTTTCAACTACAAAAACTTTCAAACTACAGTAAACTGTTCACACACTATGAACTTAAAACAGCTGAAAAAACCATTCAGCCTTGAATCAACTCTTTATAATAAAATAAAGGAATGAATTAGGGTAAGGCAAAGAAAAACAATAAATGTTTTCTGTACTTCCACATTGTAAAATATTTTTTAAATATTTTAATGAGGGGAGGGGTCCCACTCTCTCTAAATTTCAGTATCTACCACTGTCTGTGAAGAAGAAATTTGAAGTGAACCAACTTTGCGTGCACTTCTTTAATGCCACTGGTACTAAAGTAAGGTAGCACTATACTCCTGTGAACCACAACAAGGTCCCTAAAGTCAACTGGCCACACAGAGGCAGAGGTCTGCATGTGCATTTCCAGTTGTACAGGCAGGGACAAGAAAGTCATCAAAACTTCCACTTAGAAGTCACAGACCAAGTAACTCATCTAAACCAACTTCTTTCAATATTTGAGAAATATGTTTAACATATATAAATAAAACTGGTAATCCCCTTAAAAGAATTGGTATTGTCATACCAATTATCTGTAATTAGGAACAGGTCAATTTATCCCTTAACCAATCTGGATTTTTTAAAAATTCATTTAACAGAATTACTAAAATACTTAAGGAAATGTAATTTCCTTTTTGAATAATTCAGGCAGATTTTTAAAAGTGTGAACAAAAGAAATGCTTTTATTGTAACAGTCATACATTTTAAAAAATGCAGCAAGAAAATTTCAACTGTCAGGATAATGTGTAATGACCACAAAGCTGCAAAGGCCAAAAGTATTTGATGCAACAACTTAGGGACATGGAAAGCAAATGATGAGAGGTGGTAATTATTGTTATTAGACATGGATAACATATAGCACATACTGTACAACAAAGAGTATTCAATTAGGCACAATTTGATAATATGAACAGAAGTTGGAGAATACAACCTTTGATAAAAGAAATATCATGGAGTTGACAAAATTAAAACTTACAGTCTAGTCAAAGCAGACAGCAATTTTCATAAACTTTTGACCAAAACTGGCCAGCACAGTTAGAAGTAACAGCAAAAGGAATGAGATGGTTGACCTTTTGTGGCTAGTATTAAAAAAGCTACAATTTTAAACTGAACAGCTACATCCATTTGTCATATAAAAAGGAAAGCACTCTCAACATTGTTAGGTCTTTTGCAGTACAGTTTAAAAAAAAATGGATGGTGCAAAGTTGTGTAATAATAAACTGCTTCGGAATTAAAAAAAAAGGCGGGGGACGCCAGACAGATAAAAATTAACCAACACAAAATCTTACTGTTTCACACTTCCATCAGCAGTTATCTAGATACTACGAATGGAAAGGAAACATTGCTAAAAATGATCTCACAATCAGAAGCATGTGGCTGTAACAGAAAGATGAGGGTACAGCGCTCTCATTCACTCCTAGCGGAAGGAGTCAAGTCACTCGATAACGTATCGGAACCCAGTTTTAAAAACCAGCTAGTGATCTTCAAGAAAAAAAAAGAAGTTCTCATATACTTAAACAAGTGTCACTTTTACATGCATGACCATAGAATCAAGCAAACAGCCCTCCTATTTTCTTTTTACAACAACTTTGTAAAAGATAAATTTCAGTTACAGGAGAGACTGAACAAGTTAAATGTTTCACACACTTCATTCTGTGGTAACACAGAAATTAACCTCCTGAACAATACAAAAACCATAACCAGATACTCAGTCCTGAACACCGTTCAACACAGATCACGTAATATACTCCTTACTTCTATTTCTGCAGACTCCACACGATTTTCAACAATCTCAATGCACTGTCTCTTCACTGGCGGTTCTTCACTTATTACAGTTTCTTCAGCAATGTCTGTTGCTGGAACTGTTAACACTGAAAATGTATTTGTACATGTAAATACATTTACTTCGAACAATATTTGCACTATATAAAACTCCTATTATTTAATTAATTTTATTAACAGCAAAAAATGCATATACTTTTGCTTGTGAAAACACATCTGTATAATAAAGTGCACGATAAGCTCAGTGAAAATCTACTAAAAATTTTAGTTGCTTGTATGTTACTAAAGAACTTTAAAATTCCATGTTATTGAGGCATACAGCAATTAGCTCTGGAATATCACTGCCATTTTTCACAGAGTAAACAGACATGGCAGAGAACTGCAACAGAGTCAACAGTCTGCCAACTCTAACTTCAGTAGCAGACCATTTATATGTTTCTTGAATAAAGACTAAATACAAATCCTGCTTTTGATTAATACACCTGAAGTAATCTAAAAATCCAGTAGTTACTAGCCATGAATAAGAAAAGCGGGATTCTCAGTAAAGTCATACTGTAATTCCTCAAGCAGCCATCTGACAAATAAATGTGACTGTCACCTCAGTTACTATCTACAGCCACTCACTCATAATGATAACAAGGTATACTAGTTCAGGCAGACTGTGAACCAAATAATTTGCCTCCTGTGTACAACTCTTCAAGGTTCACACTGGGAGTCCTCATGAAGAAACCAGAGAAGGGATAATTTTTATCTAAATAGTGCCGGAGCATCTTTAAAAGAAACCGTCCAAAGCAAACACATCACAAAATCAGATTTATCACACTTGCAGCTTCTACAAAGTACCTATGGCCCAAAAAAAAAAGTTGTGTCACTCTGGCTTCACTGGTTCTGTCACTGCTGCTCTAAAACTTCAGGCATGTAAGACCTGACATTTGTCAGGTCAGTGTGTCAGTGTACTGACACTCCATGGGACTTGCACAGATTGCTTCATGCATCAGATTTCTAAATCCAAGCCTCACCTCCCCACAGTACTTCCAGCAATGCAATAGTGTAAGAATTAGAAGGTTTTTGTTTTACTCCAACTTCTAGTTTTTGTAACGAGTTTGCAAAAATCAAACTTACTGAAGGCAAAGCAAGTAATTATCACTTTTCTCTGAAATGTCCCATGTCTCCTCCATAGTTTAGTAACTCTTCTATTCTCTCTCCTAAAGCAGAGGCTCAGCTGACGTGCTAACCCACTGAACTGCAGAGGCTTGTGTCTGAGCATTCTCCAATATAAGAATTCATAGATGTACACAAAATGGTCCAAGCTATTTGCACCTAAAAACTCATTATTATTACTGCAGCTAAAACAGTTCCTCAAGCTGGAATCATACAAGTGTGCACTCACCTTGCTGCCCATCTGGCATGGTCACAATGATGGGTTGCCCTATCCCACTGGTTGGAATGGAATGCAGGTTACCCAGCTGAATGCCGTCCGTAACTATGGTAATAACCTGCTGACCTCCAGAACTGACCACTTGCTGAATGGCCCCATCCACAGATTCTGCAGTCACAACTTCTTCTGTGGCCACAACTAGCAACAGATTAGTAAAGGAATTAAGTCAATTTATAAATGAAGCTTTAATGATTTCGAATGCATTTTGGTACAGCTGAGAAAAAATTTCTTCTATGGCTTTCAAAATTTGACCCCCCTGATGAATACTTTACTATGTATTATATTAAATAAGAGTCTTTCATCACGCCAACATAAAGCACTCACATTTTGACATATGCATGTAACACCATCCTTGCTCAATATAATAATATTGATATACCCCAGTCAAAATTAATGCTTTGGGTTCAGTGTTAACAGGTCAGCAAGAACAGGAGCTGCTTTTAAGAACACAATGAACTTCTGCATTGTACACAAGCTGGACTAAGTTACACTAATAGCAGCATTAAAAAAAATTAAACTTGAAACACTACCTTGAAGCTACTTCTCAATCAATGCCTTGCCACTATACATCAGGACCCAGCCTAGATTTCTCTACTTAATATAATGGTCTTCAAGATGGTAACAGACTAAAGGACCCTAGAGTATCTTTAAGTTTTGTCTGTACTCCATGAGTACTTCAAATACAACAACTTTATTTCTTATACAAAGTATGAAACAAGACCAAAGGAAAAGTTCTGCAGAGTTGACATTTTCACACCTTCGAAGAAGAAAGAAAAAGCTTAAGAAGTAAAACAAACCTTGTATGTATATAATTTATAGGTAAAAGTGAAAAATTCCAGCTCAACTATTTCAAATTCATTATTCAATAATCAGTATAAAGCAGTGAACTCTCACAGTTCTGTATCACTTCTACAAATCAAGGTAGGACAAGGAAAGCCTGCATTCAGAACTACAGCACATACCCCAGCTTGCACCCCAGCATGCTGCAAATGGGGTATTGTGCTACCATCCTTCCTTTTTTAAAACAACAAGATGCAGAGACAAAGAGCAAGATCACTGGTAGCACAATCAAGGAAATTCAAGAACACTAGCTCTGTATTTATTTTCAATTTTTCAGGGTAAAAGCAAAGCCTTTGATTTGAATAACAGACATTAGAGTGTTCTCTATCTACAGAGATGAAATTAAAACCCTATAGACTGTGTTGTGATGTTCAAGATGACAGAAGGTAGATAAAACTCTGAAGCTTTCATCTTTTAAGTTAATTACAATATAACATACACAGAAAAATCACTCTGTAGTTGAAATAATGACTGCAAACATGGTCTTCTGAAGATCTTTATGTTTAGAGATTACTGTCCCATAACACTGCTTAAATATTCACAGAGTGTTTATTCAGGAAACGAAAACAGCAACTCCCACATGAATAAGTGGTGTTGTATTGAACTCGATTTGGCTTCTAAGTCCAGGCTCAGCAGTAAGAAAGAACACTGTCACAAAAAAGTCCAAATTTCAAGTGCTAATATTAGGTGCTGTAGCAAACAGCTCTGATCTTTCAGTGTCAAACTCAGTGTTGCGTTTTAGTTCTGGAAAGAAACATTGCTAGAACTTCTTCAAACCTTGAAAGAAAAGGGAAGATTTTATCTAAAAAGAAGCTATTCTATATAAAAAGAAAAAACAGCCCCATAATTATGGTCAATATTCCTTCCTTGCTCTCCTTCCATATCTATACCCATAGAATTATTTACCAGACCACTTCATGTGCTGAAGAAAACTTGAAGTTATGTACGTTTAATTCATTAAATTAGTTTAAATTACTTAGCCTTCTAACCTGGTGTTTCTGAAGAATTAGACAGTGGAGCTGATGCTTCTGCTAAAGCTGCCAACGTAGCTAATACTGATGTTGATGAATTTCCAAACTGTACAGCAGACACTCCTGTTTCATCTAGAAGGATGAAAAAAAAATTAGCTGATAAATTTAAAACCAGCAAAGTCCCTTTTTCTATTTTTATTGCACTGAAACTTCTAGCACACACTCCATTTTCAGCAGCATTCTGCTGAACCAAAGTGCTATTCTGAAGTTCGTTAAGCAAGTAGAACATCTGATAACTTATGTCTGTGAAGATTGTTGTTTTAGGTATGTACATATTTACAACACACAAAAAACACTGACGAGGAATATCGTTAACTAGTCTTAGCACTATTTTTCCTCACACCTTTTCACTAAACAGTGAAAATCAGAGGAAGTATAAAATCCCAGTAGCTATCCTTCAGGCATCTAAATACCTGTTCTATTGGATGTATTTGCAGAAGATACCAGACCTGTTAGGTTCACCACCCCTCCAGGTCCAATGATGAACTGTGGCGTGGCTGCGTGTATCGTCACAGTGTCCGGACTCTCGGGATTCGTATTGATTTGGTTCTGCATTGCAATCTGGGACACAAAGGGAACAACATCATTCCCACTGCAGGTATAAAGGAGTTGTTGACCTTGTGTAAGAGCAAGATTTCTTGCACCCTTCACACAAACAAGGAGGATCTCCCTCATTATACTCATGCAATACACACACATCGTGTCTTATCTCCAAGTACATAAGAAACTTTTTTTTGGTTGAAATCTAAAGACAGAAAGTCTATTGGAGCGAAAGAGTTGAACAACACATCACTACTTCTTCCTACCAGTTATTGTAAACAAAGAGGACAAGGCCCTTTTGCAGATATGCAAGCTCACTTATCTAAAGAGAAGTCTGAAGAACCAAGACCACTGGGGCAGATAGATGTCATGAAGAGCTACTCTGACAGCTTTGCAATTGCCATGAAATGTACATGGCAGTCTTTTTGTCTTTCTATGAATTATTACTAACTTCTGTTTACTACACCCTTTCTGCAGTCAGAAGGAGGCTAAAGGAACACACCAGAAGTTCAGACATTTATAGACATAGGGAGGCTACAGATTTATACAGTGGCATAATGATATTTTTCATTTGCTTTGCATTCTTTTCTCAGTAATATTTATCACTCAATTTGCCTTTAACAACACTATTGAACAGTGAGCACACATTTCCATGGAATTATCTATTATAATAAATTCTCCAACAATTCAATCTTAGCTTTTCTAATTCTGGAAAAATTGGCATTTCTTCTGTCCTGTCTGAACGCCAACTATGAACTTAATATCCATATAAGAAGCTAACTGAATACTAGGGTTTAGTCAAAATATACTGTCAGAGAAGGGAGTTACTTTTTTACACCTCAATTGTAGAGTCCACCTACCTCTGTGTATTACATCACTCAAATTTAAGAAAATAAAGAATAGTTATTCTTGACTTTGTAGGTGCTGAAAATGTTCTTTGACCAAGTAATGTTTACTAACATTAATCTCATTTCATGTAATGAACTAGACTGGAGTGTGGCATTATCAATATATGGTGTCACAGCTGCTACAGTAAAAGCTTAGTTTAGGATATGTGTAATCAAGTATTTTGCTGAAGTTCCCTTAACATGAGGAATTAAAAGTTACCTGTAATATTTCTGCAATGTCTTCATTTCCATTGTCTACTGCAATATCTAATGCCGTTTTGCAAAATTTACTCTGAGCATGAACATCTGCTCCATATTTTATCAAGAGTTCTACAACTTCTTGGTGGTGATGTTCAGTAGCCCAGTGAAGTGCAGTCATTTTGAGCATGTCCTTTGCATTGACATCAGCACCATGCTACAAACAAGATCATTGCATAAATTAAGTCATTAGAAACATCTGAATTAAATAATGCTGGTCACAGAATGAAGCCCTAAATTGTTTTTCTCCATGAGGAATGCCCTGTTATCTTACATTTCCATATTTATTAAAAGTAATCCAGTCTATCTACCAAATACATTATTTACCTCAAAAGGATTACAGATTCCCTAAAGCACATCTTACTTCCAAAATCTATTACTAAACACAGTATCAAATTAGGGAGTATTCTTGTTTTGAAACAGCACTAAATAATTCACCATGGTGAATCATCATGGTGATTTCAATGTAAAATAAATTACAGTTCAATTGGAAAACAAAGCTCCCAATGCACGCAGCTTAACTATTCATACAATTTCAATGTTGGTTTGATGACTAAAATCAAATTGCAAATATCTGATCATAAACCACTGCAATAACCCCACTTCAGACTTGTTTCAGCAGTTCCTACCTTAAGTAAGACTTCTACTATGCTGGCATGGCCTTCTGATGCTGCCATATGTAATGGAGTTCTGTCCACTTTGGTTCTGGCATCCCGACTCACACCTGCTCGCAGCAACACTTCTGTGGTGGAGTAGTGTCCATACTGTGCTGCTAGATGAAGTGGAGATGTTCCCAACTGTAATGGAACACAAAACATGCAGATCTAACAGATGCCAGTACGAAGCATTTCTTACTCTGAAGATACCAAACCCAGCTGTCAAGCCACCACTTCAAAACCATTTTCCCTTGCAGTCTCAAGGAGAGAAGCTGTAGGGGCTTTTACAGAATATGGACAGGGGAGGGAAGTTTGTTGTTGCCTCCTTTCTACTCTGTTTTTTCTATCTTTTTGACATGTACCATTTCAAGAGACCTAACCCCATTTTTAGTGTTGGTTAACAGGGACCTTTGGAAGTCAATTAAGTCCAATCTCCTGCTCAAAAGAGAGTTAATTTGAAAGTTAGGTCACTAAGCAGATTAAGGCTCTTAAGTGCTTGTAAATGCCCTGGGAATTTTGGGTACCTGACTTCTCTCTACAACCTATTCAAAAATCAGCACCTCCAAAAGACAACTCAGTACCCCTATATCAGGGAACTCTCAGCTGCACATACTAGGTAGTTAGGACTGTTTTCATAATTCAGACCTCTTACTACACTAAATGCATAAACACAGTAACTAGGAGGATGATTGCTGTTTTTTCCCATTAACCATCCCAAAGTTCATCTTGAAAGTCACCAGAATGAGCTCATTCACAGTCTGTTACTAAAATCAGTAGGAGGTCATATGAAGAAACAGATAATTTTAATTTTGAATTGGACATTAGATGATGTGAATGCAGAATTCCAAGAAGAACTGTCATAAAAATGCTAAATTGTAAGAATAGTATTTCTTCAGGTGAGAAAAGTAAGATGATTTACTTTCTCCACTGCAAAAGTTTTCATTACCCAGTCTGTGGTAAAAGGTGCTCCATTTGCCATCAAAATGCGAACTTCATCATCTTGACCTGCTCGTGCAGCTTCTAAAAGTTTCTTTCCCAAATCTACTAGTGACATCTAGTGAAGAACATAAAGGAATGTAAAGACAAAATAATAACATTAACACTGTTTTAAATACATACATGTTGCCTTTCTTGTTTTTTTAAATTCTTATTTCTGAACTACTCTGAAAAGTTCAGAAACTGGAGTTAGTATTTTAGCCATGAGAACAAGCTTTATTGATTGCAATAAGCAGTTTGATTTTAAAATTACTTTTGCCAGCCAAACAGAACTGATAACTGATGCAAAGATTTCAGTATTACCATGCTGTAACCACTGTAGCTGTAAAGTTAAACAAAATTTAAACTGAACTGGATGCACATTTCTTACAGCAGAAGATGGTTTCAAAGCTCTCACCTGATACTGCAACCTTTTGCAGCTTTGTCCAGCTTTGAAACGATACTACATCATGGCTGCTGTGCCATGCACCCAAAGGCACTACATCCACTTATCCAAAAATGCCTACGTGTATTTAGGAGGTACCACTATGCAAATGCACTGAGATAGGTATGTATATCAAAAAAAAGCACTGAGATAGGTATGTATATAAAAGCACTGAGATAGGTATGTATTTCTGACATCTTGTCCATCACTATTTTTGTTCACCCTAAAATATAATTTCTGTACCCCTAGATGCAGAATGACACAATAAGCATATTATTGTATTACATACAACAGATACATAGAATAAAATCTTTGCCTGAAAACAAATACCACTACCTGCTTAAACTGTCTACAGTTATGAAAAACATGTGAAGTGCAAAGTTTTGAGACATGACTGAGACACTAGCTGAAAAACCTTCACATCATAATTGGATAATATCCCTTTTACACCAAGGTTCCATATAATACTTGCAATAATATATGTAGACAAATTACACCTCTTTCTGTTGCATCAAAGATTTGCTAGAAACACAACTTTTTAAACTCAGCCCATTTCATACTTGCTATTAAATTTGTTTGGTAAAAAAAATTATAACTAAACCATAACTTACGTTACTAACCAAAAAACACTACTACTAACATTTTAGTATACCTATAGCTATGTTTTCCACTACCAGGATGCTAAAAATGGAATTGCTTTCATCAGTTTAGTTTCCAGTCACAAACAAAGTTAATCCTGTATTACTAATAACAGTGGTTGTGAGGCTAACATCCTACACAAAGTGAAGAGTACATCAGTCCAGGAAAGAAATCCCATTAAACATACAAATCTAGCACAAAACCAGTATCTTTAGAAGTTTCTCTGTACCTGGCTCAACTAGGACTTTGCTCAATAAACTGAAAGCTGTTGACTTTGGAAGAAACTCGAAAGGAGACCAAATACTGCAAATGCAGTACTGAACACATATCAGTAGGGCTGTGAACTAGAGCAGATTACCTCTGTCTACAGAACTGACTGCAGGCAGCCATATCCCTGTCACCAAAATCCTCCATTTATGTCCATCCTTCTGGTACATGTGAACACACTGATTTGTCTCCAGACAGAAAAGGGAAGAGAAGCAGGAAGCTGGCAGGACAGGACAAATACTGACAATGGGAAAAGGAAGGAAAAAAGGAATGCAGTCAGATGCATAGGAAGGGAGAACTGCTGTCTCTCTTCCATAAAGAAAAAGAGCAAAAGAGAAAATCTAGAAAAGATTTGGAATGGAATGAGAGAAAATCTGTCACACCTGTTAAAGAGAGGCACTAGAAGTAACAATACCAAACATAAGGCAAGAGACCACACTTAGCAAGTGCAGCAGTGAAATGAAGGAATAGAGCACTCCCTTTACATGGCTTTTTTTTCCCCCAGTGGGGATTGCAAGTTAAGGAGGAAAAGTACACTCGCAGACAGACATTCTTTTTCCGGTGGTCTAATACTACCATATCAAGGCCCTCAGAAGCAAAGGAAAGGTGGAACTTAATTCAAAATACTGAGGTTACAACTAGCTCAGAAAGACAACTGTCCATTTTCCTCATATTTATTTTTGGTTTAAACAGCAGTAGAGCAAAGGAACTAATAAAATCTCATTTTGGAATTGCAGAATAATTAAGGCTGAAGGGGACCTCTCAAGGCCACCAAGTTCAATATCCCAGTCAGAGCTGGCCCAGGGCTCAGTCCTGTTGAGTTTTGAATGTCTCTCTATGGATAAACATCCTACCACTTCTTCAGCCTCATTCCAGTGTCCAGCCATCCTCACGGAGGAGCTGCCTTCGGTGTATACCCATCCTCCTCCACTAACCAAAAAGACGCTCATTATAACACGTTATACTTGATGTCTGTTAAACTGAAATAGATGAATTAAATTAGTCTGTACATATAACAGCCTATTCAGAACCCACTGCCCACATCCATACACTACTGAAATGAACTGCAAAGTTGTTACGAAAACCCTATGCAGCAAAAGTCAAGCCATCTCCCCCAAAAAATCAATTATGGTGGCCTGCAAAATACCAGTCTCACTCCCAGGAGATGTTAGGGACAAACTTCAGATCAACACCTTTTCAGAGCCTCCCTGAACTACTGTGGAGCACAGTCAATGAAAGCACACCAGTTCTCTTCTCAACGCAAAACTAAACAGCTTTATAATACACTTGATAAAAAATGTTCTAATCAAGGAAAAGAATAACTTTTCATCACCGCATGTTCCTTACATTAACCAACACTCTCTTGGTTGATATAAAGTGTTTGTATTTTAAACAAGCACAAAGCATCACACAGGTTGGTATATGCTTCATAATGTAGAATTTTAACTTCAGTTAAAAGAGAAATTAATTAAGTTTCAGTTCTCATGGGGTACTTGGAAGCATGCTTGGGCCATCTAGTGGAAAAAAGAAAAAAAACCTGCTAAATTCCACTATTCAATTAAAATAATAAAAATCCCATTATATGTCCCTAACACACTAACAGCAGCAAATGAAGAGGCATTTCCAACAAAACTCAAGCACATTTAATCACTTTTAACCAATAACTACTAGCACTCACAAAACTTCTAGAGTAGTAGGCCCAAAGCTGATTTCCACTCGGCACCCATTCCAAGGACCGGCTCTGTAAGAAACGCCCCCAGTAACAACACACCCAACTTGCCCTATACTCATCCACAGCACTGGGACATAGCGAGAAGGGTCTGCAGTCACAACCTCCCATTCCAGAAAACGCTTCCAGCTGCTCTCTTGAGATTGCTCAGTAACACTACAATAGTGCAATGATACTATCACAAGCAAGATACAATAATACATTTAAAATTGAAATGAAATTGCTGTTTCAAAGATCTGCTGCTACTCCACAGTGTTAAAATCAACTCTGCTGAACAGTGTTAGAGGGCTCTCTTCACTAATTCTGTCATTTCCATCACGCTCTGCTAGCGTGACAGCTGTGTAACACTTGGCATGAGGACTTTTTTGGAGAATAAAAACATCACTGGCTCTGAAATAAAGACTTGAGACTGTTGGAGTGATTCTTATGGCAATGTGATAATATTTTCAGACTTCTAAGAGCTCCTACACAATTGTGTGAAGAGAGGGTTTTGTCTACAACTGAGTAAATAGGGAAGAGCTTCTGCTGGGTTTAGACTTCTCTGGATTAATCACCTCCTGAATCTCCACATTACTGCAATGTATTCTGCACAGTATGATTAGCCGGATGGCACAATTAACTGATAATTAAAAATAACATCAAATTATTATTGCTATTTTACTTATGTTCAAAAGAAAATTATACTACTTTTTCACATCCATCTTAGATTTAGATTTTTATACACTCTATAAAACTCTGAAGATCACACAGTTACCAGAAGGGTGTAGAATAGCACCTGACAGGAGTTTAGGTGGAACTGTGTGAGAAACAAGCTCTGTGGGAAGCAAGTGGAGCTAAAAACCCAGCAACTTGGGATGCCTGGGCTACCACACCACAGTCTACAGACTACAGAGCAGCAGAGTCTGCAGTCCAAATTAAAACCAAGTTTGGCTTAAAATGTTGCAGCGTCTCTCAGACTGGTGTCCCGCCCCCAGAACCAAGACCTGTTCCTCTTCTATCACTGCAGTGCTGAGCATCAGCTGGTCAAGATCAACAGGCACAAAACAGCTGTTGCAGAACATCTGCCAGCATGGAGATCTCCCAACCAGTGTTTGTCCCAAGGGCCACTCCTGAAAGGGACATCCTTACTCTAGAGGAGCATGGACTGCAGCAGTGCAACTTATCAAAGGTATCTGAATCAATACACGCCATATCTCTGATAAGGATTTGCAATTGCAGAGCTCCATTAAAGGCTCATTAAACACTTTTCCCTGCTCAAGTGACAGATGGCAGAATTGTACTTAGAAGATGGCTGGAGACCCATCATCTCTCACATCCATTACTTGTGGAAAAAGAATGCCCTTTCAGAATGTCTTTTTCTTTCCACGACTTAAGAAAAAAAACAATTTAACCTGCTTCACCAGACTTGACCTTCAAAAATGCTACCACCCTACTCATTTCAACATCTCACTGTATTGCTAGAAATTCAGAATAGCCATTTCTAGCTTATTTTATATATCTGTCCATCCCAAGGTCAGTAATATTTTGAAGTACAGCATAGAGTAGTTAGAATCTCATGAACACTTTGGAATCATTTCAACGTACATATCAATTAGCAGTGATTATAGCAACTTACATGGATAAACTCAAAAAGTTCCTGTCTGGTTTCCTACGTGAATCAAACATCTTTTGACAATGATTTCACAAGTGATACTTCAAATCTTAATATAAATATCATAGCCTTAGACTATCCACGTTTCTAACATGATAGTGAAAATCACACTGTTAATTGCAGTCAACTTTAACTCCAGTGCTTTCAGCTTTACTCTGACAGTTGTATTTGTAAGTAAATTCTCTCTAGTTTGCTTGAACAGCAACATGACCTTCATGTCAGGCATGCATCAGATGAAAAATACCTGATCTGAGAAAAGCAAACATTGTCAAATAGCTTAGTGGCAAAGACAGCCAGGCCTGTTATTAATGAAGGTCTGTCCTCCTATCAGGCTCACACATTAACTTAAATAAGCACCAATCAACAATGAACTCAATTAAATAACAGAGACTGTAGAAAAGTATTTTCTTACAAAGGAGAACACAGATTTGGCCATGATCTGTGACATCTAAAGAGTGTTATTATGCAACAAAAGTGAACCATTGGCACCAAGATTTGGACTGGCACTGCCAACAAGCTACACAGTTTTCACAAATAAATTTGGCACTAGATACCAAAAAGGTTAATTTGCAGCAGCTGTGATTGACATGAAGAATCCAAGATGTAGCCTTTGTACCACAGCCTTAGGAGACTGTCTCAGGTTGATTAAACTTGAAAATACCATCTAATAAAAATCATCCTCCTCCTCCTCCCTACAACATCCGTTTTATCATGAGGAATCTTCCTCGACAGTTTCTGTCTGGCACATAGGCCCAAAAAAAATCCAACTAGAAAACAAGTGTTTTCAGCAAAGAAAGTGGGTCATGAACAAGAGTCTCTATTTAGTGTATACTAATCTGCCACATATACTCTTAACCTTACTCACGTGGCATACTTATGTTCTCTTACAAATATTTGTGTGCATACAAAACTCAGCTAACTGCACAGTCTTACTAACAGTTCAGAAGTAATGAATAACTTAAAATAGGCTGAAGAACTACAGGGTGTGCATTCACAACTCTGAGCATATTTAACTCTATTATGAAGCATTCGCAGTTAAATCAAAGCCACCTTAGTAAGCAGGTTAAAAGAAAATACACAACTGCCTTAAGAACTACCATAGACGACTTCCTATAGGGAATTTCACCGACGTGCCACCAGTGTCCCACCAACGGAAACTACTTTGACTATGTGGTGAAAAGAGAAAAAAAACGACAATCGGCACTAACATATCGCATCCCACTTTTATGCTCTCATCATACGCTTTATTAAAAGTCCAAAGCAAGAGTTACAGACTCCGGGTGAGGGGCACTGCAGAGGGGAAACCGCTCCCTTCCCGCCCGAGCCGCCTCTCCCCAGGGCACCTTTGGCGCCAAGCTCGCGCACGCAGCCCCGCCGCCTCAGGAGCCCGGGCCGCGGCCCCACCGCCCCCCCCCGGCCCACGCGGGGCTCGGG
>VZSE01006121.1:712900-789356 GCA_013398275.1 Promerops cafer | reverse complement strand
CGGGCGCGAGGCGGCGCGGGGCGCCCCGGGCGGGCCCGGAGGGGCGCCCGGCACTTACCATGGGCGCGGGAATTACCTTATTAACACAGACATCGAGGGAAAAGGGGCGCGCGGAGGGATACGGCCTCACCGCCGCACAGCGCGCATGCGCGCCGCCGCGGGGAAAGGCGGGGAAGCGCGGGCTGGAGGGGCCCCGCCATGTTCCGTTCCGCTGCCCGCCCGGCGGGGGCAGGGCCGATCCCGCGCTCTCGGCGGGCCCGGGTGGCCTCCCTAGAGGCAGCTTATGGAATAAGAACAGGGGTCGCTATTCCGGCTTACTCTGTGCCACAGGGTGGCGGGGCTTACGTTTCCCGCCTCTTGGCTGCTGGGCTCTGTTTGTGCTCCCAGGTAAGGGTGCACTGTCTGAGCACTGACTTCGCTGCCTTGCCTGAGGCGGGGCATTAGAGATAATCACGGAATCAAGTCGGTTGGAGAAGGCCTCAGACAATCATAAGAGTCCAACGTGTGACCGAACACCACCATGTCAGCTTAGACCGTGGCACAGAGTGCCAGGTTTTGTTTCGTCTTTAACACCCCCAAGTTCGGTGACTCCACCCACCTCCCTGGGCAGCTCGTTCCAATGTCTATCACCCTTTCTGTGAAAAATTCTTAATGTCCAACCTAAATCTTCCCTGGCGCAACTCAAAACATGTCCTCTCGTTCTTGCAATGATTACCTGGGAGAGACCAACTCACTCCCACTCCACGAATCTGGGAGTTGTAGAAAGCGATAAAGCCACCCCTGAGGCTCCTGCCGACTGAACCCCCAGCTCCCTCAGCCACTCCTCACAGGACTTGTGTTCCAGGTCCCTCACCAGCTTCATTGTCCTTCTCTGGACCTGCTCCAGCCCAAAAATGTCCTTGAGTTAAGGGTCCGAGAACTGGATTCAGTACTCAAGGTGTGGCCTCACCAGCTGCAAATACAGGGGAAGCTACACTTTGGCATCATAGAGAGAGGACTTGATAGGATGACAGCTCCAAAATAGTTTTCAGTCATCTCTGCTCTTTCAGAGGGCTCTGGCCTTCGGTCCCAGGCTGGTACTGAACCTGACTGCCCAGGCTCTGAAACATTTCTCTCCCAGTTTTGTTTCAACAATGCAAAATGGTTGTGCTCACATTCTCCCCAAAGCTGTTCCAAGTCACACATCTGCTACTGAAGCTCATAATCATCATCCTTCAGGAAAAATACCAATGACAAAATTCCAGTCTTGTTATTTTGGAGATTATAATACCCACTAGATAATCAGAGGAATACCTGTAATAACATTGTTTACAGAGCCATTATTATTTGCCTTTGACCTATCTAATGCAGCTTTGTACAAAATAACAATATTCCAAGGAGTAACCGTTTCTTCCCATGTTGTCACCTGTGGACTGTTTTTTCTGGGCGTGCTCAGCCAGAAGGCGGCACTAGAGAACAGATCCAAACACTGGGGCTGCCACGGGTCACCCATGGCATAGAAATCCAACCTTCAGCACATTTTGCTTTTGTTGTTGCCAAGTGTCTGTATCTCTCAACAAGGATTTAGCATGTCATGTTATGGCTTTTCATTTACGCAGTAGCAGTAGACACAGAAAATGTTACAATGTCCTTACAGGCATTTGCCAATAAACAGGAAGACTGTGGTGTTAGCAGCAGTGCTACAGAAAAGCCAAACTTTCCATATTAATGACAGTCTTTCATAGAGGTGAAGAATGCAGTCTGCATTAAGTCCATTAGCACTGTATATCGGTTTCCATTATTATGGTCACAAAATAATCGTGTCTGTTTTTTTTACAGGATTCACCAAAACTACATGTAAGAGAGAGACATTGGATGTGTGATTTAGGCAAGTCAGAACACATTTCACATCTGTAAAGTATGGTTTCTATTTTACCCCACTCTAGAAGATGTATTTTTTTTTTTTAGCTAAATAATCTAATACATTCTAATAAAAAACACAACAATTTCTATTGTTTAAAATTCTTTTATTTATTTTTTAATACTGCTACACAAGAACATGCGTGCTGCTAGGAAAATGTGTTCTAACCTGAGGCAACCGCAGCATGTTATAACCTAATCAACATTATTAGCATGTTGTAACAAGCTCTGAAGTGGAGTAAAGCTAATTCCATGGGCAGCTCCTCCCCAACACTTTTCTATATATGGCTGGAGTTTGCCCATACAAGAAAGACCAAAGATTGTATCACACAATTTTTTCATATAAGACAAACAGTGAAGGGATTCTCTGAGTCCAGTTTGGGCAGCAGTGAGTATGAGAGTCAACATTAATTTGTACACATCCCAAGCTCTGACATTAGTGGACTTACCCCTCCATCTTGTCGTAATTTTCTGGCATCATCTACCCTGGCTAAAAGCAAGTCTGAAAAAGGCACTTACAAGAGTGTGGTGTTATTATTACTCAGTTCAGCTTAAGAGTTGTTGGAATCTATCAACTTACTTTGGTATTAACCTTTCTGCACCATATAGAAGACATAGCACTGTTTCCATTTCTCCCAGAACCTTTCACATGCCTGATCACTCACACACACTGCAAACTACAGATGGAGAAATTGTCTGAGCCTTTCATGTGCCCAGTACCAACCAACGTTACTGTACCACTAGGTGCTGTGATACAGTTCAGCTTCCTGGGCAAGTAATCAGAAGTATTTTGGAAGGCTACATGGAGACAGGGATCTCTCCATGTTTTCTAAACTTCCCTGTTTAGGCTCCAAGACCTCCCTGTTTTCTAAAGTCACTGACAGAAACTGCTCCAGCTCACAAGACATTTCTATTGGCAAAACTGAGTACCAGGTTGAAATGTAGTTGTTGAATCCCCTCACCCTCCAACACAGTTAGAGGACAGGCCAGGATTGTGGGAGCACAGAGCATCTTCTCCATTTGTGTAAGATCTCCATGGCACGACCAGCATCCCCTTTTCCCAGCGTGACTGTACCAGCATGTCCACACATACCTGCCATCCCTGAGATACGATGCTTGTAGTAACACAAGGTGCACAGAAAACACTGTCATCAACAGAAAGTGGAGTGTCCGCTATCAGTCCAGTTTTCTCTAGACTAAAAATAGGATATTTTTATAAAGAGAGGTGTCTCACGTTCCCACACCAGATTGCACAGTGCAGTGAGCCAGTTTAACACCCCATACAAACTCTGGGATGCCCTACAGAATGCGATAGATCCCAGAGCCCGCTCTTAAGTGGCTTGGCCACAAATCTCCCGGACCCGAGACGAGGAGCCGGGCCCGGCAGGGCAGCAGCCCACGGAGGCTGGAGGGCACGGCAGGTAACCTCGCGCTCCCTCGGAGCGCTCTCCAGGGCCGGCGGGTGGTGTTGGGCCGAGGTCACCGCGTCTCCCTCCCCTCACACCGCCCCCAGAGCCACCCCAGCTCCGAGGCAGCTCCACGGCGGGTGTGGGTCTGCGTCCCCCACCCCGCCCCAGCGCTGCCGCGCACCACAGGGCCCGCAGGCCAGCGGCAGAGCCAGGGCCCCCCCGCACCCCCGTGGCTCGAGCCGGCCCCGCGGCACGGATAGGGCCGTGACAGTCCCCGCCCTCGCAGGGAGCGGAGGCCCGGCCGGAGGGAGGGAAGCGGCGAAGGGAGGGACTCCGCCGAGTTCCGCCCTAGCAGCCATGGCCGCGTAGCGTCTCCTCGGCAGCCGCGCTCGGACATGGGCCTGCCCCGGGCCGGCGGGCGGAGGCAGCGAGTCCGCGCGGCGGTGAGTGCGCGGCCGGGGCGGCTGTGGGCCGGCGGGGAGCGAGGCCTGCGGGGCAAGGGGACTCCGATAGTGACGGGAGGGGCGGGCGCCCTTGGAAGGATCCCCGGGCCCAGCCCCGCCGTGCGGGGGGAGCGGCCCTCGAGGGGCTGCGGAGGACGGGGGAGCCGGTCTGGGCCGCGCGGGGAAAATCGGGCCTGGCCCGGCGAGGAGCCGGCGGTGTGACCTTGGGCAGCCCGCAGTCTCCCAGCCTTAACCCGGCCATGGTGAGGAGCGAGCGGGGCGGAGGGAGCCGCCGCCGAGCCCCAGAGCGGCCAGAGTTAGATGGGAGGGAAGCGGCGCTTCCCAGAGTGCCGCACTCCTGCGGCCGGCGAGCTGCGGTGTCATGGAGATTGCCACAGCCCCGCCGGGCCGCCGCAGCGCTATTGACCGCCCGGTTAGAAACTTGAAGGAGTTTTCTGCCTCTCTGTCACCTCCCCGGCTTCTTATCACCTCTGCTGTTTTCCTACGCCTTGCAAATGTTCATTTATCTAAATAAGAAGTGTAACTATTTGTGGTTTTACTTAGATAGAATAGCTTTCAAACTTCCTGCGGAAAATCCAGTGTATTTCTTTTTAAGAAACTTTATAGTGTCTTTCTTTCCCCTCGGTATCAGTGAAACTCTTGGATGGTTGTCTGTCAAAGGGTTTTCTCACTGTGTGGAGAGAGTCACTGTGAGCCTTGGCAGTGCAGCTTGGTGCAGGTTTCAGCAGGGTACGTGGCCGGAGAGAGACCCGTGATGTGTTACTGCCCTGGTGACTGGTGGCAACCAGAAGAATGGTGGAAGTTTGGGTACTCTTTGTGAGCATAATGAGCGTGCCATAAGAAGCCCCAATGGTTATAATCATCCTATACACATTAGGTTACAGGACCAAGGACTGTAGTATTAACAATACCAAAGCCTGGAAGAGAGCTAGAGGACTCATAAAACTAAATATGCTGATTGTGTAGTTCAATCGTTGTAAAATTCTCCGTCTCTAGACTCACACTGATAATCTTAACAAAACCAACTCTTGTGTAGTAAGTGCAGACAGTAAAACTTAATTCTGAGAAAACGGAGTAACTTAATGCTCATGAGAAATCCATTTCTCATTTGCTCAAGTGCTAGAGACAAAAATAAGTGAATAATACTTTATTACGTACCTGAATTGGTGATGCACATTACTTATGTCAGTATTTTACAATGTGTTAGTGTGTGCACTGCTTGCAGTGTAACTGCTTCTGTGCATTGTTCTTTCTGTAGTCATTCCACTTAAAGCTTACTCATATCCTTAGTAAAACTGGTATGATAATTAGATGTTGAAAAACCTGTTACCAACAGGTATGTTTCCCTGTCAGGGTAAAACGATCCATTCTAAGTATGTCAAATGCTCACAAACATACAAGCATGACTTCACTTGTATTTTTGGGATATTGGCCTGGTTTTCAGCACTCACAGGTCTGAAAAAGGAGCCAGAGATAATACTTCAGCTGGGGAAAAGGTCCCAGGTTTTGAGTTTGATCTTAATTTTTAAGAAAAAAGTTGACAAACGTGAAATAGGTTGTTTCTTCTTCCTCATAGGGTTGACTAATGGTAGATTTAACTATTACAACTTCTTCAGTCCCTTGTATTCATGGTTTTATGATCCAGTTTTCTTTTATGTTGACTAGTTCCAGACTGTATTTGTGCAACTGGATTTTACTGGTTTCCTCCACTGAGACTAGGCCAGTTAGGAATCTGATATTTGCAAAAAATTGTGTTCAAAATCAGATGACAGTATTTATCAATGAAGGAGCTGATTTGGACTCTGAAATCATAGTCTTCCCAACGCTTGCTCAAAAATGAAGGAAATAAACCATGATCATTTGAATATGAGGAAAAATTAAGGTAAAGCACATCTTAAAATTTAGTACAAACTTAAGAAATTTTAAGGGTCCTTATGAGCTAAGACTGAGCAGTCGACAATGATCAGTCTGTAGTAACTAAAATCCAGTAAGGACATTTGTGATGCATAAACCTGAAAATGTTAGTTACAGATCCAAAATTAAGATTCTGTATAGAAGAATGACTTAGAAACTGCAACTGAAATCTCATATCAACTTATGACATATGCTCTGTGTATTTCGATTAAGTGTGTAATTGAGAATTTGATTTTTTTTAAAGGTTTAGAAAATGTTTTTCCTTATCCATTCTTACTCATTTCACTGCAGCATATTGTATGAATTGTGGTGCTGTAGGAGGTCAAAGAGTAATACCTCATTCATCAGATACTGTGGTTAGAAGCTCATGTTTTGAAGAAAGATATAGACATTTCTTTTAATCAGAAAATAAAAGTTTGGCAGTGAACTTGCATGGCAGTTTAGTAACCTGCAGTTATAACTTAGTGACCATAGGAAAATGTGGAAAGGCAATTTTTGTTTCAGGCCAAAGCTCAGAGCTGGCTTTTATGTACTAGTTCTGCATTTGTATAGATGATGTTCCAGAAGATCTACCCTTTTCAAGGTGTGTCAGCAACACTTGAGAATTTACTGACATCATGAAATGGTTCATCTTCCACATAATCTTGAGCTTTTTTTGCTCATATGCACACAGCACTCTAATGCTCTGTGCATATCTTATTCAGACTGCGTATTTAGTTACAATATTCTGTCAGAACACAACCAAATGCTGCCACTTAAGATTAAGAAAATACTGGTTACGTAACAGAGCAAACATTGAAGATATATTTGGAAAGGACTTAAAGCTTCAAAGGAAAAGTCTATTTACAGTTCCATGGAGAAAGAAAAAGCCAGGTAAAGATGTGCTCTGAAGGTAGAATCAGATGAGGAATACTAAAGTCTTAATAAGAGTGAAGCCTCTCTTTATGAGGTTGCAAAAAGCCTTTGTTTTAGGCTAAAAGGCTTTTATACTGGAAAGGTCTTCTTTGGGGCAGGGACGGTCTGTGTTTTGTGTCTACTGCATGCAGTTCTAATGAATTATCTGCCTTGTTTTCAGCTCCTAAGTATCTCCCTGAAAGATACAACTGAATGTATGACACATCATACAGAAAAGACAATGTTTTAAGATGAGTGAGGTATGGGATATATTTTTAATTCTATGTATTAAAGATAGTATTTGAGGACTTCATTACTTACTTTATAGAATTATCTGGAAATTAGTCTCCTAAGAGAGGATTTTTAACAAATTTTTCAGTTTTAAAAAGCTGATACCTAGTTAGCAAGGAAATAAGCAACTACAGCATCCGTGTTCAAGCAGTAAGTTATTTTGCTAGATATTGTTTAGTCTGACCTTGGCATACCAGACCTTAAACCAAAGGTTTGTGTTAACTTAAGTGTCTTTGTTTGATAGCCAGTTCCTAGACCAACAATAGTCAACCTAGCAATGCTCTGTGCAATAATACTTCAATGAGTACAACAGCTATGAGCCTTCGGAAGGGATCCCATTCCCACCTTAGCTTCTCATTCTTGACTGCACGTGCCAACTGCTTCCCTTGCACAAATTGTGTAGCCTTTCTGCTTCTTCAGCAGGCTGAATTGGCTCAATAAGAGGTTGGAGAAGTACCAGACCAGCATGAGAAAGAGGGAGGGAATTGGAACTACCTCATTGAGTGGCAGTCAGCTACTGATCAGTTTGGTCAGGTGAAACTTCCCTCTGAGGTCACTGGCTGGGTTTTTTGGTCACACTTGTCATTCTGATCATCACATTGAGAGTGAAAGAGAAATGCTCTACCTTCATCTGGTCAAAAGCCACATGGCTTTTCTCTACTACGAAATAACTTACTTGCTGATATCATTTGAGTGTCTTTTTTCTAATGAGCCCCCCTTAATTCCTTCAGTATCGCTCACATCTTAATGTCTCACCTCTTGCTTGTGAGGGAGCTCAGTTCCTCCCCTGCCACCCCCAAGGCTAAAATAGCTCACTCTGTACTAGATGCAAAGTGTTTTAGTTAGACTGTCTGTGGGAGACTTCATGGACTTCCCTGTCTGAGATAACATGATGTAGCAGTCCCTTGTGACCAAACTCTGCTTAACTATTTCCTGGCTACCTGGAGAGCACTTTAAAATGAATGCACAAAGTCAATGGCGGCAAGGAGTTGAAGACCTACAGAATGTCCAAGACATTTCAGTTGACTTTAATGGGAGCAGCCTTCCTGTTCTCAGCTTATCTGTTAGCAAGGCATTAGAAGTAATTTTTCAAAGGGGGTAGTGTGTATTTGCAGAGTACACAGGAGTCAGCTATTTTTTGATGGTATACTTGCTGGCATTTCAGTAGAATAAATTTGCTGGATATGGTGATTTTGAACATTCATGAGTCAGCATTTCTTATTCTTTTTTTATTTTTCTGTTAGCACCATATTGCTGGACATTCTTGATCAATTACCTGAAGTGATTTCAAATAATTCTGTCACTTTGGGAGGATTAATTGATACTATTTTATGTTAATTTATACTAATTTAAGTTAATTGTTCAGACACTGTTTGCTAGCTCACATAAGGTGAGATAAATTAGGCATAAACATACAGAGGTAACTATAACTACTGTACTAAAAGTAATTGGAATGTAATTTGGCTCTTCCTACCCTTTTTTCCTCTTCCAGAAAAATAGTGATTGAGACTTCTAAGAAGCTGTAACATCCTAGAAGGGACATAAGTAACAATATTAACATGCCTGCTGTGGCATCTGTACCTAAGGAGCTATATCTCTCTACTTCACTGAAAGATCTTAACAAGAAGACAGAAGTAAAACCTGAAAAGACCAGTACAAAAAGGTATATATGTTATAATTGATTTTGAACTAACACTTAAAACATTAGTGGTTCCAGAACAAATTTGTTGTGGATCTAAATTTCCTTCATCATTTCTGCTAGATATAAAATCTTCAATAGTCTTATGTATGGCTCTCAGCTGTCAGATTGGATATGCTTACTGCCTTCAGAAGGTCACTTGGCATACTGCCAAAACATGACTTGGACAGAGCACAATGCTCATGAAAATCTGCATACTTAGAGGAAAGGCTACATAAATGCAAATCTGTAAAAATGATAAAACCTTTAGCAAGTGTCTGAATGTTTTGCCTCTAGCATTTTTAGACAATCAGTGATTTAATTTTGTCTTACTATGGCTTAGTTTTTCCTAGAAAAGAAGTTATTCTTAGAAGGGGAGAGTACCTTTTTCCATATCTCACTATGGTATTTAATTATGGAAGACTTTAAATAAGGCTGGTAAACAAACTAGCAAAGATAAACATTATTTGGAGGAATGTGATTGCAATTCATATTTAATGAAAGCTGTATATTAAGGTAGTAGAATCAAATGCTTAATTGATGGGTGAAGTCTGTAAACACTGAAGATGGCATCTTGTAATGAAAAGGTGTTTGGGGACAAGTGACAATTATGTGCTTTACTCCTCTTCTTTGGTTTCAGTTATGTGCAGAGTGCCCTTAAGATTTTCAAGGCAGCAGAGGAAAGCAGACTGGATGGAGATGAAGAAAAAGCTTACATCCTATACATGAAATACGTGGCTGTTTATAACCTTATTAGAAAGAGACCTGATTTTAAACAGCAACAGGTATAAAAGCTTTCTGACTGATCTCTTCTGCATTGGTCAAAGTATGAGAAGTACAGAGAATTACACTAATGCACATTCAAAGGATCACACTGACATTAAGTAAACTGTCTCACTTATGGTGCTACTTTTTCATTCCTGTTTTTTGACAAGTCTGGTGTTAATTTTTTTTACAGTTTTCTTTTAATGTCTGAACTCTATAAATTGTCAGATCTGTGAATATTTTTTCATTGAAAGGTATTCACGTAATTTTTACCAGTCAGACTGTTTTGGTGAAGTTGCCTTATCTAGCCTTTATTTATTAGTGCTATAAAACAATTTTACTTACAAACTCATATTTGAATGGAAAATATTTTGATTCGAACCGGTTCTTTTTGTTGGCATTAATAGCTTCATAATATCAATTCTCCATACATTAGTGACTCTTGACATACATAGAAGTAGGCATTGTTAAACTGTATATTTATGTGATGTGATACTTGTCATTTTAGGATTATTTTCATTCAATTCTGGGACCTACAAATTTAAAAAAAGCTCTCGATGAAGCTGAAATACTGTCAGACAGCCTTAAACTCAGGTATGTAATATAGTTGTTGGCTAAGACATTGTTCATTATACCTCGAGCCTGTATCTCTGCCAAGTACAGGTTTTCATGCTATTTAGTAGTAAGCAATTGCACTTGACTAACTACCTGAAACTCTTGAGAGCTTAAATTTATTCCCAGAAGTGTTTTACTAGAGATAACTTTCACTGCCACACACTCCAATAACTTGTCATTTTGTACACTGTCTGCTAATTCCTGGTAACTTTGGTTTGGTGATAATGTCTCCTAGTTTTATTTATTGACTAATAAAAAAACCCCACAAGGTCTGAAGTACATATACAGGAGAGATGATCAAGAGCAATTTCCTCCTTAACCTTTTAATCATAAGGTCATCTGAACCCAAATATACTAATAATTAGATATGTTAAAAAGTCCCCCTAGTCTGGATGTAGCTTACAGTAAGAAATGCCAAGTTTTGATTCTTTAGCCACACCTTTCCTCTGCCACTTGCAGCCATGTATATGGAATGCACAGTTCTGCCAGTATGTAAATGAGCAGATGCTAATGGGCTTTTGGGTACCTGATTGGCAGCCGTCAAGTTACATCTTAATGCCATAAGCCACGAAATTGTGTTAGTAAGAAGTTGCAAGGTAGGGTCTATCTTTAGGTGATATTTAGCACAGTAGTTCTTACTTCCAGCCTTCTCTGCTCCTTGCATCCTTAGCGACTCTTTCTCACTCTTTTAACTCTCTTTCTCTGCAGCTGGGCACATTTCCCTTCACAAGTGTCATGTCCCACCCCCCTCCTCCCAAGTATTCTTGTGAAAGCGTATTTTTCACAAAGTGCTAAGTCTGTAAAGTTAGTTTAGGCAAACTGTGAGTGTAGTTACAGGTATGTGAAGAGGGACTTCGCAAAGATCTCATGACAGTGTGTATGAGGCAATTTTTAGATTTTCTTTGTTTAGGTGAATCTTACAATTAAACAGAGCTACAAATTCAGTCTAAGAGTAAACATTGGTAGAATCAGAGATACCCAAAATGTAGAGACTTGTTGTTTAAATAACTTATGTCTCTTTATGAAAGGAACAGAGTTTTGAAGCTGACACAGTAACTTTTAACTACTCTGGCAAAATGTGTAAATATTTAAAGGTAACAGAAATGAAACATGACTCCTGTGTAACTACAGAAGAAGTTTCAAGGAAATTATTTGTATAATTTCTTCCCCAGGCAGTAGGCCAGCAAATAGTTTGAATGTTAATTGTTAACTAAAAGTGGAGCTGCTGAAACTTGTATAGGGGCAGGAATGCTTACATGAACGAACCTACTATGTGCTTCAGAAGTATAAATTGGAAATTGATGGGTAAATATTTCATACTGACCAAATGAAACTAAAATCTGAAATATGTTTTAGTGTCATTAACTCCAAGTGGGAACAAAATGCTCAGTTCTAACTTATAATGGCTGTGCCAAATTGAGAAGCCTGTTTAAAAATAAAATTACAGACTTGCTGCCTCCTTTCTCTTAGTGGGCAATTAGTGCAGTAGACTTGGAGGTGGAATTTGATTCAATGATCTAGGTTACTAACAGTACTTTTGAACTGAAATACAGCTGTATTGTCATTGTTATTTTAACCCTCATTACACAACACCTGGTTAAAATGAGCACTTACTAACACAGTTGTGTTCATGTTTTACTTCTCGGTTCAGTTGTCCAAATTGTTAGGTCAAACATTCTTTGTTTTATGATACTAGTAACCCTTAAACTCCTCAGCTGTATTAAATGTAAGTGAATACTATTGAACCATGATGTGACTGTACAAACCTCCAGTGGGTGATCTGAAAACTGTAGTTTGGAGATCACTGGCTGACAATACCATGATTGTCTTTCCAATGGTCAAAGGGGTGGGAGGGTAATGTTCAAGTCTGAGGCTTTATGAAAAGGACAGCTGTATGCAAGATCTCATGCCCCAAAACTCTTGAGTGAACACGGTTCTTGCGTTGGCTTCCCTGTAGGCCCAGTGTTTGAAACAAGCACCAGGCACACAGATGAACACATCATGGAGTCAGCTTAGATTCTGAAGGTGATTACTGTTTAAATAGTTCTGATCCAACTTCTCAGAAAAAGCAAATTTACATAACTGAGCTAACTTACTCCTCACTGGCTCCATTGCAAAATGAAATAAAATACCTGGGATGACTGTTGTAATATATTGGAGTTTACTTGTAAGCCACCAGTACCTGCCCTTTTCTGTGGAAAGTGAAAAACATTCAGAGATACCGTAGCTAAGCATGACCCCAGGTTTAAAGAAAAAAATAGCTTTACTATCAGTGGCTATGTAATAGGACTCAAACCAAGATTTAACAATTTAAAAACCAACCCAAAAGTAGGAGAAATAAGACCACATAGTTAGGAAGCAAAATGGAGTTTGTTGGAACACGAAAATTGACAATACTTTAACTTTCTAAAACTCTAAATACTTCTTTTAAAATTTATAACTGAAGACTTAGTGATTTTGCTATTAATAATCCAAGGTTAGCCAAAACCACAATACTGAAAAAAAGGCACTTTTCCCCCCAATAGATATGAGGAAGCTGAAGTTCGGAAAAAACTTGAAGAGAGGGACAGACAAGAGCTGCAGAAAAAGCAAGAACCAAAAGATGATGGAAAGAGCTCAGCCAAAAACTCCTCAGAAGGTGCTGTGGATTCCAAAGGAAAAAGCCAAAGGGTAAGTGAGGATGTTTACAAACTCTAATTCAGTCTGAATGTATCGTTTCAATCTAGAATTTGGTCTCTACTAGTACCTATTTCCAGTTCAGAATCAAGGTGGGGGTTTTTTGAATTAATTTACACTCTCCGTAAATTGACATTTCTTTGGAATACGTGATGTCCTAGCAGCCTTCAAGTCTTATATAAGATAGACTGAGCTTTATGGTAAAGTCAGATTCTGTTTTATGCTAGAATTAGTGCAAGAATCACATGCAAGAAACCCAAGGTAATGGTGACAAACTGATCCTAAGGATAACATGTCTCCACTTTAGGGGAAGGTTAACTTTTTAGCAGTAGTGTGGAAACACTTAATTCTCAACAAATACTTTAAGAATTTCTTCTGGTAGATGATGGTGTCCTAGGTTGTATTACCTTTTTAACTATTTTCTGTCTAGGCAGAGCAGCAGCCTTAGTATCTTTTGAGTACATTTGTCAGCACATCTTCAGAAGCAGCTCCCTTGTGCTGTGTTTATTCCTGTGACTTAGCTGTCTGACAAGTTTCCTTCAGGCTCTGTGGGAGTCATTGTCTGTTGGCCACCTTAGTTCTGAGCATGCTAAATTTTTTTTTTTTTCCCTTATTATACAGATTAATGGTGAGACTAAGCATTCACTGGAAAGAAAGGATCAGTCTGACAGCCTGAGTGGTAAGAGATGCAATGCAATACAAATGTGAAAAAGGTTCCTGTATGACTGTGCACTAATCACCTCACAGCTCTAGTTCTTCTCAGGAGTTACTTCACAGTTAAAATATTTTGATGAAATTCTAGTATCCTGCATTTCAGTTATAACAAATCAGTAATTAATTAAGGTCTGTGTTAAAGCCTTCATTACTTCTCATAAACCTAGAAAGCAGTAGTTAGTTTTTCAACTGTTCAGTAACTGAAGTTGAACTAGTTCTGAAGTGGTCAGGTTAGAAAGAAAAGCAGCTCTACAGCTGATAGGCAAGGCTGAAATATGACAGCTTACTCAGTTAAACACGGAATTTTTCCTTTCCCCTTACAACCTTCTGCTTTTTGTTCTTGTAATGAGTATGTGAAAATGTTCTCTAGAATATCTGCAGCATGTAGTTCACAAATGCTTGCCTATATAGCTTGATTTAAATGATAGCACAATAAGTTAAACTTGTTTATCACTGAAATATTCAGTATTGTCTAATCTAACGGATCAGGTGCTGATCACTACAGCAGTGGGAGCAAAAGGTCCATGCTGTAATGTCTCACCTCCATGAGTCCCACTCTGTGAGACTTTTTAGTTCTGTTTCATCTGTTAGCAGTCTTGATTGCACCAGTCAGATACCATAGCCATTCACAGCTATCTTCATTTATAAGGTAGCTTCTTACATGTAATTGCTTCTCTCTTTCAAGGAACAGTCACACCTGAGAAACTGTTTGCAATGATGTCAGACAAAAATACTGAATTGCTTATAATGGATGCTCGAGGCTTGAAGGATTATCAGGAATCCTGTATTCCAAAATCCATCAGCGTCCCAGAGGAAGCTATCCGTCCTGGGTGAGACACGATGTTAAATGAGAGTGAAATATTTCATTTCCTAAAAAATTACATGCTTTTAAAGCTTGTACACCTTGTGTCAGAATCCCTGCTGTGTACCAGTGGGTGAGATGTATCTGCACAGCTCTGTTCTTGCATGTACTGACTTCAAAACAATGCATATTTATTTTATCCAAGCACATAAACATCTATGGATTATATGTTGTTGGACAAAATGTTACTTGTACATGAATCTTTAAATGCATGTTAATACATTTCAGAGATACTGCTTATCTGATTGAAGCTAGACTCCCAGAGGATTCTAGAGATCCATGGAAAAGGAGAGGACAGTTCCATTATGTTATACTGCTAGATTGGTTTAGTTCTGCTGAAGACTTAAAGCTGGGAACAACTCTTCAGAGCCTGAAAGATGCACTTTTTAAGGTTGGCAAATTTCATATTGAAATTCATTAATTAATTCATCTTAGTAAATAAGGTCTTGAAGCACTTGTATTTACAAACTATATGGAGGCTTTAATGACACTTTAGTTGGTTGAGTTTTCAAACCCTGCTTGTTTTGATAGCAGAAGTGTTTGCAGTTTCACACTGTTCTCTAGTAGAGGACAGTATAATTTATTAAACAGGTAAACAGCAGAATGATTCAACTCATCTCTTCAACAAGCAGCACATCAACTTAGAGTTCTTTGCTGACAGTTACTTGGGAAAGTACTTTTAGTCCTGTTTCCCAGGAGCAATCACCCTCTCTCCTGTACTAGCAACAGTAATTCCTTATCCCTGGGAACTGGCTGGCCACCTACTTTGCAATCCTATCAGCCAGGTACTTCCTGCAATGGAGGGGCTGCAGTGAAGGAGGCTCCAGAAATATTTTCAGCATGGTTAACTTTTCTGCATTTTTGAATATAACTTTTAGGTAAACATTAATTTCAATTCGAACTTCATCAGTGTAGGAAGCTTATAGACCCCACAGTGAGCAGATGCCCAACATTTTCACGTCAAACTCTCTATGGCTGTGTTGTCCCTCCTCTGTATAGTGGTGGCTCTTGTGAAAGACTGCAAATCTTTCTGTTACCTTGACATTCAGGACTGGGGTTCAGAGATCGTTCAGGCAGTTCTCCCTCTTTATGGCTTTACAGACTATTCTCTAAACTGTGTCTTGTTCATGTACTAATACTGAGGACATCAGGAGGAGGGTAGTCTGAAGCCTGAGCTCTCAAGGGGTTTCAGAAAGTAAGTGTTATGCTTTCTAAATCACTAATCCCTCAGCAAACATACCAGATAAGAAACTGAAACAAATATTGTAATAAAAATACTTTTATGCACGGAGGGTTGTTATGTGAAGTAGCAGTAAGTGGTTCTTTCTGTACTGGAAATATTCACACCCTGTTGTAGGCAGAGCCAGGAACCCAAACACAGAGAGAATCTCCAAACATTCTCCAAACACAGAGAGAATCCCTATTTTTGCAACCTCTTTAATTCTTGTTTAAAAATCTTAAAAAACAGTCAGTTTAATGACTAGGCACAGAAATTTCAACAACACTATTAAGCTGTAAAAGTTTCCTTTCTATTTTTAAATCAATTAACTTTAAACTCTTTTTCCATACAGTGGGAAAGCAAAACCATCCTGCAGAATGAACCTTTAATTCTAGAGGGAGGTTATGAAAACTGGCTCCTTTGTTTTCCCCAGTATACAACAAATGCTAGAGTAACTCCACCCCAGCATAGCAGGACTGAAGCAGTGACTGTTTCTTGTAAGTATAAAGGATGACACCCCACCAAGCATTTGTAGTTACTGGATGAGTCTTTCATTCATTCAGGTGTTTTTAGGAAATTCTTGTTCTGGCTAAAGACTAACTTTCGGGTTGGAATGGGGGGGTTTATTTTGCTTTTGTGGTTTTGTTTTGAGAGTTCTCTTGTGTTTCCCTCCTGTCCCCCCTCCTGCAGTGGATTTTACATATCCATCTCTGGAAGAGCCAGCTCCTGTGCCACCTGTTGTTACTGAAAATGAAGAAATGGGAGATAATTTGGAAGAGAGACTAAAATCACTTAACAGACCAAATATACAGGATGCTGCTGTTCCAAAATCTGACAGTTCCTTTGTGGTTAATCCAGTGTCAGTTACAAGAAGTATCCCTGAGGTAAGCTTTTTGACCTGTTCCTTTTTTTTTTGGTCAGTATATGGTTAATGTGTTAGAGACCCACCACACCCAGAACTCTAAATCCACAAGCAAACATACTCAATACATTTGTTTAAGCCTTGTACACGAGTATATTGGTACAGAGACTCTTGGTGGTCTGTGAAGCTGTGGTAATTGATCTACAGAATTTTATACAACTGAATACACTTAACAGAATAGCAGAACTTTTCATAAATGCTTTTATGTGAGCACATGAGAAATTCAAAGTCAGCAATTAAGCACTAATTCAGAAAGTTTATACTACTTAAAGTAATAGGATGAAATGCAGAGAGGACAGTTAAGCTATGGCTTACCTTGGCTATTCCACAGGTCTGATTTCCAGCCACTGTATCTTCATTCAAATAATAAAGCATTTAGGTGTTTTGTCACTCTGGGCCCAGTAGTGAAAGCATAGGAATTTGTCTCTTCCTTTCATATGACTAAAACTTTATCAAAACACCTTTGTAGAGTTGTTACACTAAAATAGTACTTTCCTTAGGAGACAAGGCTAAAAGCTCTTCACTTTCAACCTTCTAGATACAGCCTTGAATATAGATTTCATTCAAGAGACCCTATACTATAAAACTTAAAGACGCTATTTCTGTTTGTCCCTGAACCAAAAGAGCTTTTATTTCTTCAGAACATTCACTCTAGCATTGAAAACAACCTACTAGCAACAGCTGAGCATAAGCCATTCTTAAATACCCCTTCCCATCAAGCAGATCTGCCTTAAACATGTGCTTTGTCACGTGCTTGAGGGAGCCAAGCCCAAATTAGGCTGCCTGATTGCCCTAAAACGTTCACCTTTGAAAGCTCAGAAATAGAGGGTTGTGGTAATTAGTGCATAATGCTGTCCTTACGAATCTTTAGGGCTTGTTTATTAGTTCACACCTGGAATGATTACCTGATTTTACTAACAAGCAGTTTGAATGAGAAGATTTAATGAAATTGAAAGATCACTCTCTCTGACAGAAGTCAACTTGATATCATCTTTACTGTCTTACAAATCTCACTTAGGAAGAGCTTAGCTAAGAGAATAGTAATGGCTGTAGTGAATTGTCCTACACTCTGTGTTCTGCACCTGTGTTACAGGTGGATCGTTCTAAAAAGCCTTCACTAAAAATCCTTGGTGATAACAGAGCAAAACCTCCAAGTACAGTCAGTGACAGCCAGTCTGGTGAGAATGGAGGAATAGTTCCAGACCGCTCCACAAAGCCCGTGCGTGATGGAAGGAGCGCTCTGACAGAAGAAGAGAAAAGTCGCGTCCATGCGGAAACTGCTGCTTTGTTAGAAAAAAACAGGCGGGAAAAGGAACTGCGGGAGAGGCAACAACAGGAACAGAAAGAGAGACTCAAAAGAGAAAAAGAAGAACAAGAACGAAAAGAAAAAGAGCAAGAACAAAAGGCAAAAGAAGAACAGAAGGAAAAGGAACACAAAGAAAAGCTACAGCAATCAAAAGAGGACAGAGAGCAGAAGGAGAGAGATGAACAAATAAAAAGAGAACAAGAAGAAAAGGAACAAGAAAGAGCACACAGAGAAGCAGTAGAAGCAAAAAAGCAAAATAAAAATGAACCAGAAAACATAGGTGCAAAAAGGATTGAGATTGACAAAATATCCATGGAAGAAAGAGAAAAAGGAACTCGAACCCCAGAAACACAGAAACGGGCACTGGGTGATACATCTCAGACCTTTGTGACTGTTCCAGGCAAGGTTAGTGAAAAAGAAAATCATCAAATGTGAAGTAGTTATGCACTTAAATAATTCTGAATAGTCTAATTTTAATCTAGCAATTTGAAATACATAATTGGATTTTTATTTAGACCACTTTTTTACATAAAAGTAGAAGAGAGAGTTAAAACCAAGACACGAATAGATTTTTTTTTTTCCCAAGACAAGCTTGTTTCTTTCTTGTAGGTGGGCAGCATGAAATCCCCATGGGATAATAAAACTTCCCACTCACATGGAGCTAGAAGGGATGATGGTTCATAGACTGCAGCCCTCTGTTTCAAAAATAGAAGTCTGGTGGTATTTTATCTCTTGTACCAGCTTGGTAGTGTATGTGATGTTAGAGATACAATGGTGTCATAAGAAGCCCTTTAGTGCCCCCAGCTGTAGAAACGCAGACAGAACAGGATTTTGTTGCCTGGCACAGGAAGCAAAGCAACATCCTCATCTAGAACTTTTGCTTAAAACAGTCCAGTTTCAAACCTTGGGGGGAAGAGAGGAGTATCACAGTTCTTTCTTTCCTGATTCTTGAAAAAAAATTGCAAAATTTCTCAATGTACAAATCATCTGATCATAAAACAGGAGCCACTTGCAAAGCTAACAGTTAAACAGATGTCTTTAAAACCACTTCTCAAGAACTTGCACTAGGATACTTTTCTCTGCTTTTGCAACTGTAGCTGTGATTTGATCGAATTCTGATGCTTGTTTAATCCAAATGCACAAGAAAGCAAAAATAAATCTTCCTGTGCAAATTTAGCACAGTCATTCATGAGCTTTTGACTGACAGAGCAATTTCACATTATCCCAAAATGATGGCCTATGATCAACCAAATTCATGTTGGCTTCACAGTTTGCCTTTTCCATGGAGAGGTTTGACCAGTGAGGAGTGAAAGGGAAAGAAGCCTGAAATTTAACAACGAATTGTAAACCTCACAACTTCTAGGGTGGAAAGTAGCGTAGGTGGAACTTCTGCACTTTATTTCTGAGCTGTTGAAACTACAGAACAAACTGCAATGCAACAGGCAGTTTCAAAAACTATTCCAGTGAATTGCCTATAGTATATAGAAGGAATAAAAAATACCTGCTTTAACCACTTTGTTGTAGTACATGCATTTAACAACCAAAAAAGAAAGTATAACTCTGCTTTATCAGCATTCTTTACTGACATGCCAGATGAAAATTGAAGCCTTCTCTCAAAATCTTTTGCAGCAAATGGGGGTTAAAGGACAACCAGACAGTGGAGCTCAAAAGCCAGGACCCCTTAGAGAGGATTCTGAACAAGATACTGAAAGACTTAAAGTAAATACAAATGTATTGTATGTAGCCAAAATAATCAAGCACAGATGCTTTATGATTTTTATATCATGTTAAACTCCACCTCATTTCAATTTTTAAAGTCATCATCCTAAGAAAATACTACGCCATGTTCACAGTGTTCATTTGCTTTTTTCATTTGTCATATTCATATGAAAAAATACTTGAAACTTCCATTAGAAGTCTTGTATTTCTGGTGGCATGAACAAGCATTCTCCACGCATTCGTCATCTCATGCATACACCTTCAAGTGCTACTTTAAGAAGGAAAAAAGCTCAGCCTTATGTGTTTAACAGAAGCACATACTCCTACTATTTCCTGATCCTTCAGGGAAAAAATTGAGTTTTGCGACTTTCATGAGACTGAATGGTTGGTTTGTTTTTTGTTTTTTTGAAATATGTCAACAAATGGGTTTTGTTTAGATTAGCAATAGAAAATACTAAATAATCGTTGCATTTTATTTCTATCTATAATCAAGGATTTATTGTACTGTTTGCACTGAATCATGTAACTCCATAGAGAAGTCACAGCAGCTTGTTGCTCTGCATAGGTAACTGTACATACCTTACTTTTTTCTTTGCTTATTAGTCCCAGCGGGAGCCATTAATGAGAGCACGAAGTGAGGAAATGGGAAGGATAGTCCCAGGGCTGCCTGCAGGTTGGGTAAAGGTAACTCCTCTTCTGACATGAAAATCAAACTGTTTTGTGTAGTTTTGTCCTGTATTTCAGTTGTGTCTTACTTCTAAGTTAGATCTTGTTTCATTACTTTTTATTGCCCTTTAACTTCCACACAGTTACTCTCTGAATTTTAATATTATTTGTAATGAAACCAGGACAGTTGATCTGTTCCTGGTTTTTGCTGTTTAATAGGCATTTTGGTGAAAGTGCTCCTTTCTACTAAATTTAATCCTTTGAATGTTGAGGCCAGTCACAACTTAATATCCCGATATCTGAAAAGCTTGTTCTGTTCTTATAGTAATTTATTAATAGGGAAGTTAATGATGGATTTTCACTTGAGTTTGAAACTATTTGGTTTTTCCCCCCAAGTTCCTGGATGACATCACTGGAACTTACCGTTACTATCACTCGCCAACAAACACTGTTCAGATGTACCCACCAGAAATGGCTCCTCCAGCCACTCCTCCATCAACCCCTCCAACTCGGAAAGCCAAGCCAAAGGTCACTGTGGAGCGGGAGAGAGAACACTCCAAACTGAAGCGCTCCTACTCGTCCCCAGATATAACCCAAGCCATTCAGGAGGAAGACAAGAAAAGAATTCCTCTAACTCCTGCAGTCAATCGTGACAATAAGTATGTTTGTTTGATACGTTAGATCACAACTCAGGCAGTATGACAGCACAAAGGACTTTCTTTGTGTTTAACCAAGTGAAATTCATTATTATTTTCTAAGTGGGTTTGAAAGGATGCAAGAGTAATAGACTGAAATTTCATTGCTAGAAGTTCAATGTATAGAGCAGTTATCTTTGAGGAATCTATATAATAGTTATGTATTAGCAGGAATTTCAGAGGTCACAGTCCATTAATTGGATGACAGTTGCTTTTTAAGTTCTGTTATTTGTATTAACATACTAAAAGACTATCTTCTGACAGTTTGTGAAATGCAAGTTTTCAGATTTTAAACTGTGTTAAACAGCTAATTCTTCATCTGTGAATTAAAGAAATAAAGGAAAAAAAAACAACCATAAATCTCACAACTGATGGTGCCTAAAACTCAGCCTCATTATAGGCCAGTGTATATGGATTTCTCACTGTTGCATTGGCTGGTTTTGAATACCCTAAATGATGGTATTTGGTGCCAGGATGGTCCAATCCCTGTGGGTGGTGGGGTGAGTTGTGGTGTCTGTTGGTTTATGTGCACAACTTTGTCAAGTCTGAGACTCCTAAAAAATAATTTCTTGCTTATAGACCTGCCTGTTACACTAAAGCAGAAATTTCCAGGCTCTCTGCATCGCAGATTCGAAATCTTAATCCTGTGTTTGGGGGATCGGGACCAGCTCTGACAGGACTCCGTAATCTAGGGAACACTTGCTACATGAATTCCATATTACAGTGTCTGTGCAATGCACCTCACCTGGCTGAGTATTTCAACAGAAACTTGTATCAAGCTGATATTAACAGGTAACAATCTCTCATCTGCCTTTATACTTGCCAATTCCAAAAGATTACTTAGTCAGGCTGTTTGGTTTTTTAAGTAGGAGACAAATTCAAAATTCATGTGTGTCACTAAATAGGTTTTACTGGACAGTGATAATTAAATTATGGGCACCACATTCATAAAATACATGTGTACTAGAGTCTCCTAAAACCAAACTGAATATTTAAATAGTTCACAAAACATGCTGAAAACAGCTGTACCTTCGATCTGGAATATAGAACCAAATTACAGTGGTGACATAGATGAAAATTTAACTCAGTCTTACAGCCAGTTTTCCTTGGTCTAAAGAAATTATTTTAAAATTGGGATCATGTTGTGAATTAAAAACATTAATATTAAAACCCAGTTACTTGAATGGCTCAGATTTTTTTTGTCTCTTATTTTATAGGTCAAATTTCCTGGGGCACAAAGGTGAAGTGGCTGAAGAGTTTGGTGTAATAATGAAAGCTTTATGGGCAGGACAGTATAAATATATCAGTCCAAAAGACTTCAAAATTACAATTGGGAAGATTAATGACCAATTTGCAGGATATAGCCAACAGGACTCCCAAGAATTGCTTCTCTTTCTAATGGATGGCTTGCATGAAGACCTAAATAAAGTAAGCAATACACTTAAATTATATATCTGTCAGATGATCAAGAGAAAGAAATGTTTTAAATACCTTCTTATTCCATAAGATTATGTTACTGCAACCTTGTATAGAAAGAAATATGAGTATTCAGAATTAAAGTAGGAATCCAGTATGAAATGGTATAAGGTAGTGGAGGGAGTCACAGAAGAAGCCTCATTAGACAAGAAATGGATTGCTACACTGACAGGTTTAAATATTCTTGTGAATATTCAGTCATATGCTTGCCTATAGATGAGACTTCTTACTTACATATATGTTAATATATTGCTGTGGTATTTAAACTTCTGCTATCCAGGCTGACAACAGGAAAAGATACAAGGAAGAAAATAATGATCACCTTGATGACTCAAGTGCAGCAGAAATAGCCTGGCACAAACACAAACAGCTCAACGAGTCCATTATTGTGGCACTCTTCCAAGGCCAGTTCAAGTCCACCGTGCAGTGTCTGACGTGTCACAAGAGGTCCCGAACCTTTGAGGCTTTCATGTATCTGTCACTACCACTCGCATCCTCCAGCAAATGCACTCTGCAGGTATGGGCAGCTGAGAGAAACAGCTCCTGGAGTGCAAACTTTCCTCTGGCACTTCGTTGTGATGCTGCTTCTGCTCACTCTCTGCTTGAAGGGATTGGTCAGCCTTCTGCTTAATTTGCACTGACCTGAAACATGAACAGATCTGAATCTGCATTATTTTTAATTCTTCTAAAGTTTAAAGAAATAGGTTATCCCTTAAAAGTTTTAAATTAGAAGCAGAAGGAAATACTGAAGCTGCAATAGCAGCATGTATATTACTTGCTTTGGTAGGTCACGATATAAGTATTCTGTGGTTTTAAACAAAATATTGTCTGTATATTTTGAAGGACGCTAATTAATATCTGCAGTAAAATTTGCTTCCACACATAGATTTAAGTCACTTTTCCTCAGTAAAATGTAGGATGCAGATAACTGATGCAGGTTAACAACCAAGTGGGAAACAAACATTTTTGTTATACTTCCATAAATGCCTGCCATTCACAATCTCTGTTTGTATTTTGTTTTAGGAATGCCTTAGATTGTTCTCCAAAGAAGAAAAGCTCACTGATAACAATAGATTTTACTGTAGCCATTGCAAAACTCGAAGGGATTCTTTGAAAAAAATAGAAATTTGGAAACTACCACCTGTTCTTCTTGTGCACTTGAAACGGTAAGGAAATGGTGATTGGTGAATATTAATTAGGATGAAATGACCAGGCTTTGATGGAACTAGATTGTTCCAGGGCAGTAGCTGAGCATTTTTACTTAGAGAAGGTCATAGATCTATTACCAGTTGTAATGTTGCTGGAATTTTATTTTCATCTGATGCTTCTTTTATAAAGCTGTAATTCCCAAGGCACTTTCACAAGTGACCTCTTGTTATTTGTGCTGAGAAACATAGGCAAGCATTAACAGAACTGGGGGCTTTAGTTGAGATCACATCCTGGCTAAAAACGGGGAAAACAAACACGCTTAATACACTTGAATAGCTTGTGAACAACCTGTAACTTTTCATGATGCTTTTTAATTCTCTAGATTTTCTTATGATGGAAGATGGAAACAAAAGCTTCAAACTTCAGTAGATTTTCCACTGGAAACTCTTGACCTCTCACAGTATGTTATTGGTCCAAAGACTTCCTTGAAGAGGTACAATCTGTTCTCAGTATCGGTGAGTAACCATATCCCATTTCAAAATCCAGCTGCACTTTATGCCAAGACTCAGGGCAGCCTGTGTGATTCAGCCAGGCTGCATTATAGTTGCAGACTAAGTTGCATTCAAAAAAGAACAATTGGGATTTAGTAAAAATTTCATGTTCTAGATAATTTCCCTAACCAGGGAAGAAATGGCAGCTTTGAAGGCCACTAATCCTTGCCTTACGTTCACAGAATCATTATGGTGGGCTGGACGGGGGGCACTACACAGCCTACTGCAAAAATGCTTCAAAACAGCGCTGGTTTAAGTTTGATGACCACGAAGTGTCTGAGATCTCGGCGTCCTCGGTGAAGTCCTCAGCTGCTTACATTCTCTTTTATACTTCCTACGAACAGCGAGCAGTGGATATGGCCACGTAAAGGAATGTGGGTTGAGGAAACTGGTTTTCTTTCTTCAAGAGCAAAGTAGGCCTGGGAATGCATATAAATATGCAAAAGTACAGCAGACACAGTCCCTGGAGGAGTGGGAGGGCTGCAGCAGGGTGTCTGCCAGCAGGGCTCGCTCGGGCCCCTAGCAGTGCTTAACAATCAGAGACTGATGGGTAACGCTTGTGGTCATACTGCCATCTGTGAAACCATTTACAAGCATACTTGCTTTCCTGTTTATTTAAAAAAGAACTATATTTTTAGTCTGCTCCAAAATTAAATTCTAGCTTAGTCATCTGAAATCTATTAACAAGTAGCTTAAAATGTCTTAAAATCCCAAGGCATATCTTGGTTTATTTTTTTCTTTCACTGTTAATGGCCTTTTCACATTTCTAACCTTAAGCTTGATTCTACTGTGAATACTCTAGAACGATGTAAACAGTTAGGAATGTAAGTGTACATATTGATTGCATACTTGCACATCAGAATTGTGTATATAATAAAATGTTGTCCTTTTTGTGAGAATCTCTAAAACTCAGAGGATTGCATTTATTTGCCAGCTCTAATTGCAGCACTACTTAATAAAAAAGCAGAGCTGTATTATTTTTTTTCTGTTAGCTTTTGTCAATATTTGTGCACTTCAGAGTTATTCTAAACAAACAAGATTTTCCTTTTTAATTTTTTAATATAAATTTTCATGTACACATGCATTAAAAACCTTAATGAAGAAATTATTTAAAAATATATCCTGTTAAATGTATGTTTGGGTTTGGTTTTTCATTCTCAGCTTGTTATGTAATGATCAAGATTGTACATAATAACAGTCTGAATCATATTCACACAGTTTAAAGGTTCTCCAGATAAAAAAAAAATATTGTTTTGCATAGAGCTGATTAGTTTAAAAACTTCTTTTAGTTGCATCTTACATATTTCCCTGCTCTGGATTGGGGTTAGTTTTCCTTTTCTGATAAGGTTGGCATTCAAAAGTCTCATATTCTGAGCTTTTACCTGTCTGTGTCTGTCTTGCTGATGGAATTAAGACCAATATTATTTTCCAGAAGCTTACAAGCTGCAAAGAAGTTTGAAGTGTTGGAGGAACAAAAATTACATCTGTAGAACAATGCCTTTTTCTTTCATATATATTAATGGTCACTCCATCCTCTCTTCTGTAGCACACAGTCTGGTCTGGTGCTGTGCTTTCACTTTGGTATCCTTTTGTTAGTTCCTGAAAGGCAGCTTAGAACAACCAACTATACTTAACCAGCAGAAAAACAAGATTTTCCAGGTAAGTGCATCTGTGTGCTCAACATCCATGTTCTTTTGAGGGGTGCAAGAACGTTGTCATGGAAAACAACCCTCGGCCCTTGTGCACATGGAGCAGATGCACGTTCCTTCATGGCTTAGAGGCTGTAAGTGTCCTTTCTAGGAATCACTTCCTGGGAGACCACAACAGCTGATCAGTGGTGCACATGCTCTAGTTTATTGATGAAACAGGAGTTGGCTAATGCTGCTGGTGAATTCTAGGTGCTGCCCTCCTCAGTGTTCATTTTCAAGGACTAACAGGGTCTCAGTAGCCTTGGGAGGTGTAGAAGAGGAGGTAAGCTGTGTCAGCCTGCACTGCAGAGTCTGGGATCTTGGTGACCTGGGCATCATCAAAGCTGTACCAGTGTTTGGTGACTGAGTGCTTGCAGAAGGCCGTGTAGTGGCCATAATCCAGATCTCCAGCGTGGTTCTGTAACAAACAACACAGTCTGTTAAAACCAGAGTCCTGTTCTGTCTCCTTACAGGCAAAGCTAGGAACTGGCAATTGTTTTATGTATGCACTTGGAAAAGATGGGACAGAGGGTTCTAGCCCCTTTTGGCCTAGGGCAGGGAATGTTAATTCAAATAAATTCTTTCAAACAGAGTAAATGGATGATGATCATGCTTATTTATTTTGCAATTATATTTGCAACCCAACTTTTAGCCCTGATACAGGTCACTGTAAGAGGGCCTGACATGTTGTGAGCCGTGTCCTTATTTAAAAGCAGGATTCACGCAGGATCAGCCTGCAAGTTTATTCTGAGGAGGCATTATGTGCCAGGAGTGCATTCTTTTAAAATTGGGATGCTGGGGAAGAAGGAGAAATGACATCTCTGTCCTTTAGTTACGTACTGTTACTGGATTATGTCCATGGTAGGTAAAAAAAAAATGTACAACAGAACATACATTAAATTATAAATCATTATACATGAAGTCCAAACCAACACAGGCTTCATCTGCTCCATGAGGCAGGGCATTCCCAATAAAAGCAGGAAGGGCAGAGCTTACCACTACAGCACACAAGCTGTACTCTGTATTGTTGCAACACGATGTGGAGATGTAGGGCGAGAGATCCAGATCGCTGAACGGGTAGCAGACAGTGGTTGAGAGTTTCCTTCTGTGCTTGTCCTGCCAGGCAAACCTGAAATTAAATTTTGAATGATTTTAAATGACCCTGAACTTCTTTTTGCATTGTGGTCGTTGCTTAACTGACTTTCCTAGGAGGAGGGAAAACCAACAATTAACTATCCAGCATTTGAAAGAGAGATCTCTGTTAATGTTGTGTATTGCATTATTAATGTTGTAAACTGACAGAAAATGCACTAAACCCACTAAATGAGATGTCCAGCAAGAAAAACAAAGCTCTTGCTTCCAGATTTTTCAGTCAAAGCCTGAAGTCATATCTTTGCATCACTCTCTCTGCATCCTAAACATTTTGGACTAGACTGCAGTGCCAGTGTCAGCTCTTCTCTCATGCCAGACTCCATCCATCCCTGTTCCCTCTGTAACTTTTGAGTACATCACTGCACTTTTAAACATTTACAGTGTGGCCAAGAGCTGCAGCTGGGGAGCACGTGTCCTTTGAGAATGTTGAAAAAAGCAGATGCTGAATGGAAAATTAAACAAGAACTTCAGATAACATAGTTCTGGGAAGCGAAATCATCCCAGAGTAGTTTTCTTTATAGGTGGAAAGTTGTTAACAAAAAAAATTCTTTAGAATAAATTCAGCATATGGCTACGTGTGGTGAGTGAAGTCTGCTAACCCAGGTGCTCCTTTGCTGATGCACCACTCTGTTAGATCTGATTTAGTAAAGGGATAAACAAAGTCAGAGTGTCTCAACTGCAGTAGCAGCAAGCACAACACTGTGTCAGTCCTGCTCTTGGAACCCAAGCCACAAGCTCTCTCAGCACAGGAACTGATTCATAGGGATCATACAGGGACTGAATGAGCCACTCCACTGGGCTGTCGTCAGTCACTGCTTGGTGGAGTTTTTCTTCCCTCTGGAGAGCAGATCCCAAGTATAGGGAGAAATTTGGTGGGCTGGAGTACACAGAAGAACACCATGCACGGGAATTCAGGAATGCAATGTGCATGTTTGACAGCTGTATTTCTGTAAATGCCGTTTTAGCTTTCAGGTATCAAAAGTACTAAACCCACTAAGTTGCAGTGATTTGTTTCCTTTCAGGCAAACACAAGTGACTGTCCTTCATGTCTCACATTACCAGGATCTGGCTGTCTTACCCCACTTAGACTATACCTCTTTAGATGAAAAATAATGATCTGTGGTGCCTTGGTTATGGAGGCCTTTACTGTTGCATCTTGGTTGCCCCCACACCAGTAGCAGTGGATTTGGTTGTTCCTAGTCAGTGTGTCTGGCTGAAAAAAGCATTCCAGGCAGTCCTGTCAAAGAAAAAAAAAAAAATCACTTGATTGAACAGATCTCCCTCCACCCCTGAAGGTGCTAAGCAACGGGAGATGAATTTGCTCCTCCTAACTGAAGTGTAATGCAGCAAAGCTGACATTACAAATTTGCAAGACAAAGTAGCCAACATTGGCTTCCTTTCTCCCCACCAAGGCGGGAAATACTTGGATGACTGGAAGAAACCTGAAATGCTTGGATGAAGAAACCTTCACAGCTGCTAATGAATGATCTTAATATCCCTCATCCCCTGGCAGCTCGTGAGCATTGCTCCTGTAACCTTACCAGCCTCCATGGTTCTAAAACCAGTAGAGAGACCCCACTTCTCTAGGAACCAGATCCAAGACTATCCATTAGTGCCCAGGAGACCAAAGTAACTAAACCCCAATAACACCTATTAGTCTAAGCCTGCAGTCCCCCATGAAGCAGAAGTCAGCAGGACTGTGTTGGCTGTTGTACCTGCAGAGAGCACACTCTGGCAGAAGGGATGGGCAGGGAGAGGACTGTGAAGCTCTCGGGTCTGTCACTGAGGGCTCTGCACGTCAGACACCTGATACGGTAACTGAGCTGTCCCTCAAATAACTGTGTTACAATAGATGTGCCACTGCTACTCCGTGTGCTTGCTGCTGCAACAGGGCTCTGTCTTTCTTGGCTTGGCTATACAAAAGGAAAAAAATCAACAAAATGCAGATAAGCAATTGTTTGAGAAGTGCCTTCACTGGGTTTTAATAGGTACTGCCCACTGCCTGGGTTGATGAGTTGTTAGTCTTGCCACAGAATTGGGCTCTAAAATGCTGTTGCTTTACTTGATGGTTCATACATGCAGAGTAAGATTGATTCCTTTTCTGAGAGAAAAGTAACAAAAATACAACAATTCAGACATTTGATAGCATTAATTGCTTGAAAAGCTCTTTATCAGTGGCTCTGGAGAGGAGAAACACATGAGGGCATGGCAGACAAAGTTTTCAGGCAGATGAGAAAGTGGAAGAACATTGTGTGGAAGGAACAAGGAGAGGGAGAGGTTCGGACAAGTGAAGCTACACCAGCATTGTCATTTAGATTGGGGCTGCAATTTGATGGAGCATTAGACAAGATGCAGATTAATAATTGTGTGTACATGGGTATGAAATAAAGGTAGAAAAGGAAAGTTAAAAGGAGTTCATCATAGAGTTCAGAAGAGGACAATAGGCAATCATTACATGGAATGCTAAGTCATGAAATGCAGAGGAAACAGCTGTAGTTCCCAAAACACCACAGCTGGGCTCTCACCTCCTTGAAAGCCTCGTGGAGGTCATCCAGCACACAGATGAGGAACTCCTGTGCATCATGCTGAGTCCTCCTGCTAAAAGCTGGGTACCGCTTCCCAAAGATGGAATGAAAAGCCTCCGGGGAAACATAGTCAAACTCTCCAAGCCACATGTCGGATACCAAACAGCCAAAGGCAGTCGCTGACTCGCCAATCTCTCTTGGAAAAAAGGGGAGTGTTTCAGGTCATGTATGAAAAAACAGTGCCTGCCTTCAAAAGGGGCACAATACAGAAACTCAGAAAACAGATGCAGGTACAATACAGCTCTGGCAGCTGTCACTGGGCTTGAGGGACTCTGCAGATCCCAGAAAGTGGTAGGAATCATCACTGAGACAGCAGTAATGGCTATTACCATCAATATGGCTAGAAAAGTATCATGCTGAAGGACCCAGCAAGGAAGCAAGCTGGGCTCTCAAAGGAGAAGGAAACCAGCTGGTGGCCAATCTGACTGGAACTGCCTCTGGGGAGCTGGCAGGTGCCTTGGACATTCCCAAGGCAACACGTATCCTTTGGAAGGAAATTAGCACCAAGCAGAAAGCTCTCAGTACTGTGAACAAACCGACTCACTCGTGCAGGGCTGTGTTCCACCTTCCCGAGAGGAAATACTGCACGAGCGGGGTCAGGCTGCAGAGGCACTGCAGCACCGCGTTCATGTAGCACGTGTTCTCCAGGTTCTGCAGCCCCGTGAGCCCCGGGTGCAGGCTGCTCATGTCATCCAGCTGTTCCTTGGGGGAATACTTCCATTTCCATGCCATCCTTCTACCTACTGCAAGAAAAATCCACAGCAGTGGAAATCTAAAATGCTATGGTTTCTTCTTTAAAAATTACATTCACATTTATTTTCACCAGGTTTATAGTGGTGAAGACTCTTCATCTTCCCCACTAAGCTCTTTCCAATATGGTAAGATACATCATTATGAGGTATTATTTAAACACCTGAGGTTTTAGAGTTATTCCTAAAATTCCATTCAGTCTTTTACTCCATACGCAGTTACTCAAAAACTACAACTACTTGTGAGTAGCCATTTTTAGGGCAAAATGCTTAGCAGTGCATATTACATTATATTTTATTTCCTCAGAGGTACAGTACTCACCTATTTTCTAAAACCATAGGTTGCAGTCCAGATGCTACTATAAATGGATTGTTCTTCAGATTCTTGCTATAAAATGTTACTTAATTCATGTTAGGAAAATTTCAGTAGGTTTGTTTTCTGGCTGCGTAAGTCTGTCCTGGACCAAATGGTCTCCATCCCAAATCAGACAGCTGAGAGGTGGAACACAGACCCTGCACCACCCACATGTGCTCACCGATGTTGCTGCTCTTCTTTAGAGGCTGATGTTCTACTCTGAGGCAGGACAGAGAACTCGAGAACCGCAGCAATCTCCGTAGAGCAAAGACGAGCGGTGCCCCACGTGTTCCGTCCCGTGTTCCATCCTGTCACCCTGGCTACTCCTGCTCCAGCCCCTTGTGATGTCACTTGGCTACGTTGGGCAGGGGACACACTTGGCCAGACCTGCACATCTCCTTCCATGTGCCAGCCAGAACAGAAAACCTCGGGAAGAGAGGGGCACCCACCCATTCCACTGAGCAGGGAGCTTTGGCCCAACACACCGTCACCCATGTTTGCTCATACTTGTATTAGGATTTATTACTGCTATGCTCTGCTGGAAGGGCAGTGATGACCAAGGGTGTTGACCATGAAAGGATGGAGCTACCTTAAAACATCATACTGAATTAGTTTCTTGGTATTCTGAAGATTTTTCTGAGGGGAAAAAAAAAAGGTATGGCAGATGGCTTTTAATTAGCTATGTTAATGCACTTCATCTCTAAATTCCATATGCCAATGAAGAGCAGCAGTTTTTCCCTATTTAACAGGCAACTTGGGAAGTAACAAGTATCCACAGAAGAGGCCCATGAAGTGATTTTAAAAACTTCCTAATCATCTTACTTGTTAAACTTAAAGCAAAGCATGTCTCCAGCACTCCAGGGACAGCTGTCACTGCTATTGACCCCCTCAAATGTGATTTAGTTTTGTAAATGAAACTGGATATGTTTATTCCCACTTTTTGTGGAATCTGAATCAAGACTTTGACTTACTATTTTAATGTAACACGATAGACAAATCCACATGGGTGCTTCCAACTGCAAGCTCTGGGGCTGAGAATTAACTTCCCATTACTCTCACCACAAAGCAGATTATTGCAAGGAAAAGTGTAAATTGTGAAAAGAAATATTAAACCATCAGAACTATTTTCAGAGGCTTTGTTACATATTAAAAGATCCTATTTTTTTTCCCAAGTGGTCTTTTAGGAACATTTAATATGAACTGTTACTACCAAGTCTCCAGCTGAAGTCTTTTTCCCTCTCCAAATTCCTGCAGTGTTAAAGAGTTATGGCATTAAGTGAGATGCAACCACAAAGGATTAATGTGTAGGAAATCACTATCAGGCTTAAAAACCAAACCCCTTCTTTTCCAAATTACAAGGCTGCTGAGCAGCAGCTAAAAAACCAGCTCCCCAGGACCTGTGTATTTTGCCACAATGCATTTGGGATTGGTTTTCTTTAAAATGTTTCACCACCTAAATACTGCAAGAAAGCAGTCAACAATGATTTTGGTGGATTAATTAGAAGTCTAAATTATGCAGCTTATTAATTTCCCTATATGAGAAATACTCTTTTAAATACCCTCCTAGTAGGAAATTCACTGAAGCATTTCAGATTTTCACTAAAAAATAATTAGAGGGGGTTTGAATTGCATTCCTGTATTTTTATAAGATAGGTTCTAAGAAGATATGCCAATACTTTAGTTCTTGGATAGTTACCAGAAGTTCCAGTTCCATCACTTTCCTCCTTTTTGGTAATCTAAAGGAAATTTAAAAGCTAAAGGATCACAACTTCTCCTTATTTATAGAGCATTTCAAGACTGATGAGGTTTCAGCAGAGGAGTGACACTTGATGTTCTCAAACAAATGGAATTTCATGGAATAGTTTTCATGTTCCTACTGCCCAACATCAGCAGGATGTGGCACTGTCCAAACAGTCAGGTTGCTTTTTCAAACCAACTTGTTTTTTTCCTTTGCCACCACACTTTTCCAATTCCTTCCCTAAAGGGTACTTGACATTTATGATGTTTTTTCTGCGAGTATGAGGCAGATCAGTTCTGAAAGTTACACATTTCTCCCCCCTCAGTTTAGACATACATTTCTGATGTAATTCATGCTGTAAGTCACACAGAGTAAGCTACTGCTCATGCCAGGCAGATGTACAGAAATACGAACAGTGGTAACCACTCCATGTCTTACAGGCATTTCCCAACCATATTTTTCCCTTTTGGTCTTGGAAAAGCTTCAGGCCTGAGTCACTGCAAGACTGAGCAGAAGGAGCACTCCCCATGATCACTCACACCCATCACAAGGTGGTCACATCTGTTTATTTTGCTAAGAAATGAGTCACAAGCAGAACTACTGAAGAGCAGTAACATGGCTAACAAATAACTGTGCGTAGTTAAGTATTTGTCAAGAAGCAGAAAGTTTCCCACCTTTTACTTACAATTTTCTCAAAATGTTTTTCTTCTTTCATTCACTGAAATTTGATCACATTTTCAAAACACCAGAGACTCCTCTAGAAATCTCTCTCAATTTGCAGAGCCAGTCAGTCACGCTTACAGACTCAGGGCTGCTGTTACTTGGCATTAGAAAGGTGCAAGTACAACTCAAATATCTGCCCATTCCCTCCCAGCAGCAGGAGGTGATGCAGTCGGGCATCTCTACGAAGCAGCTCCTAATTAAACATTGTGAAGAGCTATTTTTGACTCATTTGCTCGTTAATCCCCTCACATGTGTTTGGCAACTGTGACAGTTTTCACTTTTTTACCTCCCTAGTTCCTGGTGTTGGCCAAAGTTGTAATACCTCAAAGACAAACAACTGCTTTGATCCAGCACAGTAAATTCCACTTTACTGCATAAAGAGTTACTTAAATTCACCAAAATAACCTTTCAGACTGAGATGGAGAGCAGAAGTCTGTAAACAAGAATAAATTTATTTTAGATTCTTTAAAGATTTAATGATATACAAAATGTATACAGTATTATATCCTTATAACATTTTACCTTTCCCCATCAAACATAAAACACCATTTAAACAACTATTGTGTTCGTGCCTTAGGTCTGTATCTATAAGATACACTACTGAATAAAAAATTTATAGAGCTATATACTGCCCTTTTAATTAAAAATTACAAATTAGTACCTATGTAACAAAAAAAATCGCAGCATGAAACTTCAGTTGGACAACAGGTTCTTTTCTTGCTGAATGCTCAACAATATTTGGGACAGTTAAATTACATTTTATTGGCATGAAGGTGCATTGCAATCTCCCATACTTTACACAATGCTAATCCAACCCTAGTCTCTCTTAAGTAAGTACCACAAATAACATTAAAGATGTTTTCTACACAATTTTAAATACATTTACAAGTTATGTGTACATTCTGTTTCAATATACTGGTTTTAGGAGATCTTTGGAAGGCAGAACTTCTGAAGCAGTCACTACGTACGTACAAGGGAAAGCATTTCCAACTTGTGTTCTTACAAGGCAACTTATTTGGACCAGCACAAACTAATTCTTCTATTAAATATGATTATACCAGTCTATCATGGCTTTATTACTATTTGACAGTGACTTGATAAAATTGAAATGTGTAAAACAAGAAATTTCATTATGCACAATTCAGGCTCTATTTCACAAAACAAAAACAACCAAGCCCAGTTTTACAGTCATGAAGCTGAAAGAATCCTGATTCAGGAGACTCTCTATTGGAACAGATCAAGTTCCTACCTTCAACTTCAGTCTATTGGCATCCTATATACACCTTGGCTCTGTCCTCTTCAAAAGGCTAGATTAAAAGACACCTGGTGAGAAAATATTAGTGGAACACTTCTGAAAACACTCTCAGAATACTCTGGCATTACAGAGGTAGGTGCTTTCTCCTGGTTTTGCTCATTGACAGCAAGACAAATGCCAAGAAGACAAATGCTTTACCTTAAAACATCAACTACCAAAATCCTTTTGGTGGAAAATATATTTCCCACCACAGGACTACAGGAATAAAATCCTCCATTAAACCAAAATAAAATAAAAAATAAAACTTTCTGCTTAAAAAGCCCCTTTAAAAACACATCTTAAATACTTGTCATTATTCCACCTTTAGAATGATCAGCTGCCACGCTGCTCTGTAGATGGTTATCACAAGTTGTAAAATCCTTAGATTATGGACCAGCCAAAATTCCACTTATAAGACAGTAATCCTTGTTTTGACAAGTCTTTCTTTTCATTATAGTGAGGGAAAGGTAAGTGACAACTTTGTGAGGTTCCACAAAGTTTGAACGAAGCCACTGAGTCGGTCACATGATCAGAGCATCAGACGAATAGAATTGGCCGGATCAGAATCTTTGGTGCAGCTTCCAGGCTGAATTGTCAATTCAGGAGCATCGTCCTGAGGAAATATGATCTTGTCAGGTGTGTAATCATTCCTCTTCAGATCTGTACAAACAAAACAAAGTCGTAATGATTACTATTTCTTGAGCTAGTAGAATCAATGGGGCATAAACGTCTAGCAAAGAACTGGATATGCAAATGCACTTAGAAAGAGGATATGCACTGTCAAAAAAGGGATGTTTTCATCATAGGTGCAATCAGAAGCCTAAGATGAAATTACAAAACTGCTGTTTATTACTTGTTCCACTTTCACAGCATGCTTTGACTATTTCATTACCTATCATACAACATCTCATGACATAAGTGTCTCAGAAGGAAGGGAATTGCAGCTCTTACCAGGAAGTTTCAGTCTCCTGCAGCAGGAATTACAGTGGTGCTTTGCTCTGAAGTTTTTTATTGCATCCTCCCCCAGGTTGGCCGGACCGAACACCATATCGTATGACCTTAGAGACACAGCGCACGCAAACATCGCTTGCACGTGTTCTCTTTCCAGGGACAATTTGATAATACTTTAAGTCTTTCTTTACCCTTACCTTTTTTCCCCAGCTTTTATCACAGAGGGATCTGTCAAATTTTCACCAACACCTTCAGACAGCACATGAAGAAAAAGTTAAATCTGATATACTTCTGATTACATAAATATATTAATATTAAAAAGCCTTGGAATCCTTAGCTATGACTTCTCAGCTTCTCCAAGAATAAAACCAGAAAAAAACCTACAACAAACCCAAATCAAACTATACATGATTCTCTACCCTTAAAAAACTGATCCTAAACAAGCACTTTGTACTTCTCAGATTTCTTCCATCTATTTTTTGCATTTCCTAGCTTGAGTTTTCACCCATGAGAAAAATCTCCTATACAGTTCTCACTGCCAGAATATCTGGCACAGAGTTCAGGATAAAACCAGCTCACCATTTTGACACTACACAAATATGCCAAAAAACAGCATTTTTTACAGCACATTTCATTAGGAAAAAATGTATATATTTATATTCTCTGTGTTGCTGTAAGATTTAATATCATATTAGAACAACAAAGCTGGTGAAGGGTCTGGAGCACAGGTCCTCTGAGGAGCAGTTGAGGGAGCTGGGGGTATTTATCCTGGAGAAGAAGAGGCTCAGGGGAAACCTCATCACTGTCTAGAACTACCTGAGAGGACTCTCTAGCCAGGTGGGCGTCGGTCCCCAGCAACAGGACAAGAAAATGGCCTGAAGTTGCACTAGGGGAGGTTTAGGTTGGATATGAGGTAAAATATATTCACTGACAAGGCTGCCAAGCACTGGAACAGCTGCCCAGGGAAGTGATGCAGTCACCATCCCTGCAGGAATTTAAAAGCTGTCTAGGGGTGGCCCCTGGGCACACAGAGTGTGCTGGACTCGGGAGTGCTGGGTAAAGTTGGACTCGACAATCTTAAGAGGTCCTTTCCAATCTTTATCATTATATGATTAAATAAGAAAATCACAGATCCAAACTAACTAGAAGAAGAAGCACTAAATAATGCTGGTTGTTTATTACAAACATACAAAACAAACATTCTTAACAAAATGCTATCAAAAGAAAAACCCAGATAGACCTTGGCCCCAGTCCCAAGTTTCAAAGTCAGGGCATTACCTTGCAGATCTAATACCAACAGTTCTCCTCTTGTATACTCATATGTCCAGTGGCTGAAAGCCAGCATAACCTCCTCCAGCATGTTAGTTGGGATTATTTCATCACCATTATTGTTATTGTATTTTCTAAACTCTCCAGTCATGCACTCTTCAACTGCAAACCACTGGCCAGCAGAGTGGCAATATAACAGGAAAACTTCCAAGAACCTAGTAAAAAGTACACTTAATGAATATAGTTCCAAAATAGAGATCTATCATTACTATGAGATTTTAATTTGATTTACTAACAATTTAAATACTTTTAAACTACTATACAAAGCCATTTAGATTATCACACTAGATTAGAATGAGTGCAGAAAATATCAGTGGAAAATGCTGCCAAGGACAATTCTGCTTGCCACATTCACAGCAATATTCCAAGACATATCCACATATGAGTATCTCAATATATTTGATGCATCTGTTAACAACCCTGTAGGCACTCCCCTGAGCCAAAAGCATGCAACATAATGGCATTTTAAATACACTCACCTTGGAGAGTATGGGATGGATTTGGGCTTCATCTGGTTGAATGCAAAGGTGAGCTTCTGTGCTGCTCTCTGCTGCTGAATTTCCTGTGAGTCAAACCCACACCTCATTAGCTGCATTATAGAACAAGGAACAGCAGAGAGCCAAGCAGGCTGTGGGAACAGTGTCTATTCCCCCAAGACAGGGTAACAGATTACTTGCTTTTAAATTATATCTGTATTTTAAGAATTTGAGCTCTTTGATTAAATAAGCCATCCCGGAGCAGAGTTTTTAACCCTTTTGCTCATACAGAACCCCAGACTAGCTTTTTTTTCTTATTCCAGTAAGTATATACTACTTTACAGGTAGGAAAATAATTCCTGCTTAACATGTAATGCCTGTCCATGTTTAATAATTGACAAAGATAGAACTTACTCTCAAGCACAAGTGCAACACAGTGTCCTCCTTATAAATGCTTGACCAAGTATTCACAACTTCAGGAAGAAAAGACTTGATGATATAAAGATGTCCTGATTTCAGGATATCGTATTCTGACCACGTGCACACAACTTTGAGAGCTCGACGTAAACCTCCTCCCATCTCCTCTTTACTTAAAAATTCAATTTTAGCACAGAGCCCCAGCTGTGACCAGGAGGACATGCTGTTGTTCAGGATACTGGGAGAACTTTCTTCAAGGCGATACACAGTGACTGGCTCACCTGCGGCGCAGCACAAAAAGCAAGCACTGAACTGAATTTTCCAAGTTTAAAATTAAAAGCACTGAAAACACACCATTTCTTACAACAAGCTGTAGTATTAAGTCATTACAAGCATCTTGAATTAACAAAAAATTCAAACTGCCCAGTGGGATGACCCCTCTGCAGCTTTTTTCACTAAGCTGCAAAATTTGTCCTCCTCTTTAGACCTGTTAATGACATTTTTCAAACAGCACTAAGAACGCTGAATAAACGTTTGTTTACAGTTTAAACAAGTGAAGACAACTTAAAAGAATCCTTCCAGAATAGTTTGTTACAAAACTGTTAGTGCAATACTACCATCTAACACCATTTCTGAGGACAACTATAATTAAATCTATATTTCATAATCAAGTGAGTTGCCCTAGAAAAGGTGTCATACTCACATATATTTCTGAGCATTCTAAGACAGAGACTAGACTTCTTTTAGTTCATCAAGACTTCAGTTTCACACTTGCTGTGAGAAACTGTGAACTTTGCCTTGATCCTTCTATATTAGAAGGATCAAACCAAATCAGAATCCATGTAAGGTTTGCTTTTCTTCCCCAAAAGACCACAGAGAACCAGCAACAAGAAATAAAATTCTTACCTCTTGGAGGCACAGGAGTGAATGGAATGCTCTGTGATAATCTCATTAGGTTATTTCTTTCTACAGCTAGAGGAAAATTACAGCATTTGTTGAAGTTCTAGGATCTTATAAATGTCAATAAAAATACAAACATTAGTTCTTAAGAGGGACTGACCTGAGTAATAGTAATTGATATCCATGATAGGCTTGAAAGGAGAAGCAATGCCTGAAAAGATATTGAGGAGAAAAAAGAAGAAAAAAAGAGATACTCTTGCTACTAATTTATGTACAAAAATACCACACACAAAGATCAACTGCCAAGTAACTACAGTTTGAAAAGCATCTGCTGTGAAGATAATTAAATACTACACTTAAGTCTTTAGTAACTCAGGGGAAAAAAAAATGGAGTGCTTAATGCTAGGCTGTTTCTTTAAAAAAAAAAAAAATTAAGAAAATCACAGTATTGTGTGTCCAATAAATTCCAAATTATCATCAATTAAATACATACCCATACAAGACCCAAGCAGTTGCTTACATATAAAAATCTCTCACCTTCAGAGCAGAAAGAAAACTTACCATTCAATGCATCTTCTTCCGATGGCCTGTGAAATGCCGCAAAAACAACAGTCATCTTCAAAACTTACTCTGGATTCCCTGATTTTGACACATCATCCTAGGTCACCTTGTTAACCTCACAGTACCACTTTTATCCTGTTACCCCATTTTTCAAGGGCAGTGCAGGTTTCTTATTTACAAAATAGTAATGGAAAGCTGTTAAGTAATCTCATGGTTTTAGAGCTACACTTTAAATACCTCCAAGCCATGCACAACATTATGTAAAGTTTGCATCACAAGAGCTCGTTCCCACAGAGGTGCTTTAATTAAAACTTGTTCACAACAGCTTATCCTTCTGTTATCAGATAAATAAGGTAATGGCTTTAACAGTTAACTCAGGGGGTAATTGTTAACAAGAGCACTGCCTGCATAATTTCAGAGGTGGTTACAGTTTGAAAGGTTGGGTAAAGACCTTTACCAGGAAGCGAGCTGCTCGCTGCGTGTCAACACATTTTCATGTTTTGTCCTCCAACATGTGACACCATTAATCTAAACAGAACCTCTTAAAGCATGGTGAGAGCTCAACCCGATACACCCATGAGCACCTGCAGCCCAGGGAGCCAACCCAATCCTGGGCTGCATCCCAAGAAGAGTGACCGGCAGGTTGAGGGGGGTGATTCTGCGAGAGACCCCAGCTGGAGCACTGTGTCCATCTCTGGGGCCCGAAGGTAAGAAGGACCTGTTGGAGAGAGCCCAGAGGAGGCCACAAAGATACTCGGAGGGCTGCAGCCCCTCTGCTGCAGAGACAGGCTGGGAGAGCCTTTCATCCCAAACCATTCTATGACAATCCTATGATTCCAGTGAATACATCTGGTTATTTATTAGAAGAAAATAATTCAAACTTTGTGGGTTCTTTTCCTCATTAAATGCAACTAACAACCAAAAAGAAAACCAGATCAAAATACAGAGTGATAAAATTGCTCCATTAGTAGAAAGCTTACTTACAATTGACTGCTATTTGAAGGTCTGCCTTGTAGCCAATCCTTTAAAAAAAGGAGAGGAAAAACAAAGAGGTCTTCAGTTGTGTAAGGAAAGCAGTTTATTCAGTTGGAGGTGGGGGCGTAATGTGTTTTACGCTCTTGGAGTACAGCCTGTTTATTGGAAATAAACCAGGCTGTACTGAACTGCAGTTGAATGGAGAGACCCAAATACAACCAAGATACAGTAACTACAATTAAAAGAATAAATAAGGCTCTATATTCACTACTGTTTATGGATTATATAAGTAATTCTTTTCCTTAAAAGAAAAGAATTTTGTTTTTTTTCTACAAACAGAAAACAGCACAGATTTTCATAGTGATAACATACACAACTTCTTCCCTTAGTGAAAACAGGTCTCCTGTTGCCTCCTAGAACAAGCAAGTCCACAAATCAGTATAATTCTTTATCTGTTTCTTCTTTATTTGTTCAGCTTCTAGTTCTGCTCAAGAATGTCACAGAAGAATGATACACACCGTCAGTAAGGCTGCTTTAGAGTCGACTTGCTGAGTGTCTTCACTTGATGCTCTCCTGCTCTTGCTGTACACTACAAATGAAGGAGATTTGTAACTGGACAAAGAATGGCAGCTGTCACTGTGACCTGTTTCCTAATAATGAACAAACAGACAGCTCAACCTAGCTCTCATGAAACAAGCCTGACCCACAACTTTAAAGTAAGTTTGCAGTCCTAACCACATCACTTCGCTTTTTACAACTCTGGCCATCTGTGGCAAATACAAGGTAACAGAACTGAGCTGGCATGGCTAGAAGAACCACAAGAAGCAGAAGATTCAAGTACTACCAAACGTGAAAATATTTCAAGATGATTTAATCATTTGTGTTTCCTTTGCATCTTCTTAGGACACCCATTAGTAAGGCAAGTTAGAGACAACATTAGGGGACCTGGACAGAGACCAGACTTACGTTGCTCTGAGTGGGCTGTCAGAGGGTCAGTGAACCCACTACAAGAACTGGACTGTCGTAGATCACTGTCAGTTTGAAGACCCTACCAAAAAAAAAAAATTACATTTACCTTCAGTCATCATTACCATTACTGCTTTCAACTACTACTACTCTTGAAACACAATCTTCCCAGTTTTTCTTTTTAGGATTGGGCAGGATTCTTCAAAATTTCTGGATGTACTTCAAATACCTCACCGCACAGAAATGCACAAGTAGAGTGCATAAATTCAGTTAAAATGCTCTTCTCACAGTAGCCACCAGCTGTAACATTTTCAGGCACACATTAAGACTCCTGACCCACACCAAAAGAGTTCTTTGCAAGGGAATGTTACAATAGGACACAACTACAGAAATGTCAATTACACTGGATCCCTACAAGCACCATGTTCAGCTCATCTGTTTTGTACCTTTGTTGGCTATCAATTCTTACATAAGAATGTGGCTCTGGCAGAAATTTCAATTTGCACCCACTTAACAACAAAATGTAGTAAACTCCTGCCACATAAAAACCTATGGGTTATGAATGCAATTTCCTCATGGACATACTCCTTCATAGCAATTACACATTCTTTGAATGTGTACTGAGGTGGTCAGCTTTTGACAACAAAGTACTTCTTTTGTGAGAAAGTCCTAGTGTGTGATGAACCACACCTGTGTGTAGAGTGGCATAGGGCTTATTCATCTATTAACTACAGCGGTTACCTGAATAAAATGTAAAAATTCATTGTGCTCTGCTTTTGATTCCAAAAATTGTAACAGTTAGGAAGTTGCTACCATCCTTTTTCACCCTTTCCTCTTACAGAATACACCTCACACACAGACAAACACAGGCCTCTGTGTGTGTGTGTGTGTCCAAAATGTGTATCTGATACGTGGCTGTGTGCATAAGAACTACTTCTTTACATCCCTACACACTAGAACATTTTAGACCTATGTCAAGGAGACATCCATTTTACAGATAATGAGATAAGAACAGAGACCCATGTCTTTACTGGAAAGAATACTCCTAGTATCTGTTGAAAATAATGTTCCTAATAAATGGAAATTTACTTTACTTACTTGAAGTCTGGTTGTCTCTATACCCTCCAATATAGCTTTTTTGAAGTCTTCCTGTTGCTCCTATCAAAGAAACAAAGTAAATTGTTAATATCAAATAACACCAAAAAATCTGCACCAAAAATACACACAAAAAGCTTTTTGGTCACACATTACACTCATTGAAAAGTTCAGAAGAAGCAACTCAGCAGAACAGAAGCATTGCAAATGGTCATAATGCAATTCTCAGGTGTATTCTCCCCTGAATGCATGATAACTGCAAACAGTAATTTGTACATACTCATTCAACAGCTACATGGCAAAAATTAGTATTCATATACATATATATATATATACACACACACACTATAGTACTTGGAAGGCAGGTTTATGATTAATCACTTTTCTGTTTTAGTAATTTTTGTTACTCTTTAAGGAAACAAATTACTCATTTTAGTTTATGACGAGTTTATTTAAAAGCTTTTTCTTCTTGGAAGCATAATGAACAATTTTTGTCACTTTTGAAAATTATAGACCCTGTCATCTTGCTCTACCAACTATAATATAAATCACTCTAGTCTTCCTAAAGGCTGATCTTGAAATTTATGAATGTAAAATATTTAAACACTAATTATGGGATACGTAATTTTATCTCAATTCACAGTTATAGTCATCTTAGCTTTCATAACCTCAGAGCTTGTTTATTATTCCACTAGTATCCTATTATGAAGCAACAGTACTTGATGGCAGTTAAGGATACATGAGTTTTAACACTGCATTTTTTTTTAAACCATGAAACAGACACAAAGTGCAGTCTGCAAGGAATGTTTAGTTTTTTGATTCCATTTGGTCTTAGACTTTTCCCAAACATCCTGTGACATTACAGTTTAAAAGAAAATGATCCCCATTAACATATTTGACAAAGCCTTTCATGCTCACCTCAATATCAGCACTTCTTTCCTTCATTTTGCTGGCTGCCTCTTTGAACCGCTGTAGGTCCATGCTGTCTCTGTGACCTTTGACACAGTGAATTCAAAAAGAGTATTCAAAATCAAAGGCAACCTCCAATGTTCTGACCATGCCAATAGTCTGCATCACATAGCAAAGGGTTACAAACCACCTAAGGTCTGTGTGCCTGTTTGCACTAGAAAGACATTACAAACACGCTGAAGTAAAGATCAGTGTAACAATATCAAACTATGGCCTTTCCCGCACTGAGGTGTGGAGCACCACAATTCAAAAAGTAAAGCTAACATTTCAAATTTTTACTGAAGCATATGCTCCTCACAGGAAAGGAACAAGGCCTGGATTGCAGTACTTTTATGTATTCTTGACAAATGAAGGGAAAGTAGACAGTTTCCTGGAGGTAGCTTTTACAATATACCCTTCATCCTCCCAGTTGCAAGAAATACTTTTCAGAATTTTCCCAAGCATGTGGCTTTAAAATGAATGAAAATCTACTTGGCTTCACAATTGAAACCTGCATGGTATCACAAGTGGTGTAAATTGTGGACAGTAAGAATGAAGGGTATGTTCTAAATGCTAGAGATGTCAGAGGACCATACACAAAAAATCTGGCTCCAGTAAATAAGTATAGTTAGTATTCAAAGTTATTAGTGGTGAAGTACATTTAAAGATTAGATAAGAGTTGTACAATCACTGTCCATAATTTGTTTAGCCTTGCTTTCTTTCTTCAACCATGAGGCACTTAAACACAAATAGTTAATGTACGTAACTTCTTAGAAATCTAATTTTACAGCAGTAGAATCTCTTGTCTAGAGATTTCAATTTATACAACCTCAGCATATCTCTGCAAAACACTGAGACATCCCTAAACAACTATAGCAAGACAACACCTCTGCAGGCAACCTGACAATTCCAGATTACAATCTTCTACTAAACACTAAGCATACTTAAAGAATTATCTACTTCACAGGGATCAGTTAGTAAACCCACACCTGTGTTTTGCAATGAATCTGCCACTGTTTTACCATTCAAATATGTAGGTAACTAACCAAAACCATCTACCTTTTTACTGTTAAGCAGAACTTGAGGGGTGACACAGTGTTGTACTGAATTAAAGGACTTTGGAAGCTTCCAAAACAACAGCCCCAACATAGGTTAGCCTAGGCAACAGTGGAAGATCCCAGCTGTAACAGTGTTCAGAAATATAGTATAGGAGGAACCCTCAGCTTGACACAGATACCACAAAGATATTTGTCCAGGACTCCATCAGCCTGAGTAGTGTTCTGTAATTACGTCAAGAAATAGACAATATTTTTGATTTATGTAACCAGAAGGTAGGATCTTGATAATGACTCACAAAAGGTTTGTCTACAGTGCCCGTACCAAGTTGTACAGCTGCTAATTGCCCAAAACTGCTATAGTCAACAACTGGATAATGTTTTTTCAGAAAAATATTGTCTATGTGACAGAATTATGGAGAAATTATAATTTCAGTTAAAAAAAAACATTCAAGCAACATAGGGAAATTAGAGATGTTAAATGCAAAAAAAGCAGAGCAAAACGGTAGAATAAAGTCACCTGCAACCGGAATACACCCAAAATACCATACAATTCTTGATAAGTCAAACCTTGTGGCTTAGATTTGGTCCACAGTTTATGAAGTAGTCCCATAAGGATGTTAGAACATAAATCTCGGGTTTGCAGTTCCATTGCATGGACATGCTGACTTTTGGAAAGTTCATCTTTAATATTCAATTTTCCATGTGAGCCGCCACAGTTGACTGTTGACGTCAAGTCGCCCGTTGACAAAGAGAACTTCGTTTGGGGCTTGTTCTTCGCTAACTTGACAGGGGACTGGTGAGCACATTTGTCAACTCTGCAGCTGTAGTTATCATTAGTGTCACTCTCATCATGAATAAAACCACAATTAACGTATCCTCCATTTTCAACACAAGGTTGGGTGAAAGCAAGGCAAGCAGAGCCAGAAGCAAGAGGATAAGAGCAGCTAATAATGACTTCAGGACATTCAGAATCTACTTTGTTATACTTACCCACAAATGCACCAAATTCTACATTATTATCTCCTTCTGTAGCCTTAGAGAAAACAGTCTCTTCACGCTTTGCTGAAGAATCCAGCTGACTTTTGCAACTGGGTCGAGATGGAGTGCTAACAAAAAACTTTGTTGTTGGGGATGTTACATGTGGCATGCTGTTGGATGAGTTGCCTAATTTTTTACTTTTACTAGTGGATTTTGAGATCTCTGCAGCCTGTATTCGTTGGCGAAGTTCTGGAGGGGAAACAGCGTTTGAAAATAAGGCACTGCCTGAGGAACCTGCCTCTTGGAAGTTTTTTTCTTCTCTTCGGGGAACCAGAGCCAACTCCTGACCAATTGTCTTATGCTGGACCTCCTTGTCATCACGGATAGAAATGTTACAGAGTAAAGCGTTATTACTCTCAAGGCCTCCTTGTGGGAAAGAACCAAAGACATTTCCAATGCTGTGCTTTTTCCACACAGATGACCTGAGAGAGCCATCCTCAATGAGATTTTGTGCCAAATGTTTTGAAATGCTCAGTTCCCGGGTGATTTCATTATGAACCTTGCTGGCTTCTGAAGCTTTCTGCGCAGTCAGTGTTTTCAGAGTATCCACAGTTAGAGCAGACAGATCCTGGAGGTGGCCAATCTGTGAATCTAAAGACTGTAATGACCTTTTAATGTAGTTGACACGATCACCAACTTCCTTTATCTGAATGCACATTTGTTCCACCCTAAGAAAAATCAAATTATGAAGTAAATATGAAAGGTATTTTTCTCAATATGCAAATGAAACATGATTATAACCCTTTCTGTCCATTTAATTGGGGGAAAAACAACTTTGAAATGTCACAATAATATGATAATATTGGACTGTTTTGTAATACAACATTTGTACATACTTCCGAATCACAGAATTAAAACAGCCATCAATAGAGGGCCTACAGCACTTTCTGAAATCTATCACAGGAAAATAAATAATACGATTGCCCCAGTTTACTGAGTGCTTCTATAGATCAAGAAGCATCAATCACATTATCACTTTCTGCATAGCAACTGAAAGATACCATATAAAATTTGCATAAACACTTTATGTTCTTGAGCTGCATTTCTTCCCCCTTTAAAGTACATTAAAAAAACCTGTAAAAGTTCTAATTCTCTATTCAGAAATTTTACTTGTAAATATTATACCGTTCGAATGTGACTCGAATCCTCTCCTCACTTCCAGAATGAAATTTATCATCCTTTTCATTGAAATACATCTCAACACACAGCTCTTCAAAATCATGAAGTTTCTTCTGATCTTCTTCTGTCAGGAAGAGTTCTAAAGAGATCAACAGGCAAGATGACACATATGTAGTGCAGCTGTAGAAGTGCTGAAACTAAGTCACAACTCTACAAAGGACGTTAACAATAAAATGCCACAATAAAAACAAACAAAACTGCAACAAACCAGAAAACCCTACCAGAGGGCCACCTAAAGACCCTTCCTCTCTCATTGCCAAAAAAATGTTCAAGGTCAAAGATTGATAATAAAATAAAATGAAAATAGTAATTCTGAGAGGATCTGCACACAATATTGTAATTTCTTATGCTCCTACCCTTTAATCCCTTTGAGGAAGAAGCTTGATTCCTTAGCTGGATTTTATTTTTTTTTGAAGTTTCAAAGAAGTTTTACAGAAAGAAAAAAATCTCCTCCATTAGCAATAACAAGAAATCTAATTTGTTTGTTTGTCTCATAGATTAGTTTTACTGGAGATTTCTAGGGGCTGGCATTCAACTCTTGAGAAAAACATGCTGATTTTCAAAAGAATTATCAATATTGAAAACACATAAAATTAAGACCCACTTTGACTTTCTTCCCAACACACATTACAACCAAGAACATGGTGCTTTTCTGGCAGTTTGCTTTAACCATATCAAAAACATTACTGCAATTTTTTTGGGTAACTGTTCATACTTGGCCCATCTGAAGTCTTGTCTGTCTTTCTTCTTTTACATATACAGCAGAACAGGGAAGCCATGTGGCTAAGAATGATCAGTGGTGGAGGCAGAACAGGTTTTTCATGGTAGGCCATAATGAAATGATAGCGCTGATACTTCCACACAATGTTTGAAATTGCCTTGACTTGTAAATACACGTTGCTGAAAGGGAAAAGAACAATATGAACACATCAAGGTGGTTTTTGGGGTGGTGGGGAGTTGTTGGTGTTTGTTTAGTGGTTGTTGGATTGTTTGTTTTTTTTAACAATTTGATAACAATCTTGAATTCTGAAGCCAGTTAAGAGACAAAAGCATAAACTTGTTTTTTGCTGCAAAATTATTTTTGTGGAAGCTGAAAACACATTCAAGAGAACACCATGATCCAGAGCAAGGAGAGGGCTAAAGAAATTCTCCTATCCGGTAACATCTCAGTATCTTTACTAAGAAATAAATTACACTGAGATCAAATTTCAAGTTTGCTGAACAAAAAAATTAATTATTTCTAACTAAACCCAGAATTTTATATCACACTATGTTAATTCTGCAGTTTGCCTTCTTCAGTGTTTGTGAGCTGCTTATGCCCATAAATCAAACACTTGCAGAGAACTATAAAAGACAACTTACTACAATTGAACCCAACCAAGTGGAGAAGATTAAATGAATTTAGGAACAACAGTCAATAAAGACAAAGAAACAATTTTCTTCATTTTCTGACAAAGAGAAGTTACAAAATGCCTTTGAATTTCCTTGAACTTCTGATTCCCCTGACCTCAGAGATGTGACGTGAACCAGTCACATCACACACTTCACTGACTTAGCCATGGGCTTGCAGCGAGGAGGAGACAAAGACCAGCCTTAGAGCCTGGAAAAACTTCCAGGAAATGGGATTGCTTTGATCTGGCATCAGTTCTAATCTTGTCATCTTATTGCAATGAGATAGACACTTGTCCTTTTTTTTTTTTTTTTTTAGCAAAAATTAACTATTATTCATATACTCACTTGAAAAATGCAATCAGGAGATTAACCATGATAATGTACTGTACAAAGAGGTAGACAGCTTGAAGAAACGGGGTCAACCATGTTCCTGGGCCACAGAGATGAGCAACTTTTTCATCAGAATTATTTGCACACACTGTGTTGGGAAAAAAAGATACAGAGAAGATATGTACATCTTTTAGAACTCCCAGCAGGTATAGGCACAAAAATAAAAACCCTAGAAAAGAAAAAAGGTCACTTACAGTTTGCCACAACCAACTATCATGCACTGGTTCTGGAATTTGAAATGTCTCCATGCGTTTAGGAACATGGTAGAAAAATACCAGAGACAATGTTTCTGGCTGATACTAGGCTGTAATCATATTACTGGCTTTTTAAAAACAGCATAGTACATCACCACAGCCAAGATTTTGTCATGATAGCTGTGGGGCAGAATTCCAAAATCTTGCTAGGAATAGCCTTGAGAGAAATTGTAATTATGTAGTTTTCATCCTAAGCCTATCAAGTTTTAGGGAAAAAAAAAATGAAAAATCAGGCCACATAGTTATAAAACTGCAACCCACAAAAGGGAGATAGTCCAATGAATGGAATCAATGCCAACAGTACTGGAACTTTCATAAAATTGGAATTCCATAAGATTTTGAGAAAACCTTATCAGAGTAAGTTTTCTCTTTATTTGCTTCATAATTGCAGTATCTTACCATCAATTTCATAGGCATACACTTCACCAAAAATCATCCAGTATGGATGAAACACAATATCTCTAGCAAGAGTCCAAGAGGGTGCCTCATCAGGATACAGTATTGCCTTCCTGGGAACACCAAAACTGAGTAGTACAAGCGCCATAATCACCACAATGTAAAACATGTTGGCCACCTATTAACACAAAAAAATTCAGTTAATCCACAAGGTCATAAATATGATCTCACAACTCTAAAAACTTTTACAGTAACAGTGTACACTTGAGAAATTCTATGTATTAGATAAGGAAAAGAGTCCAGGACACAAATATTTCACTCAGAAAATTTTGTTAAATAACAAGCCCTGTTAAAAAACCCCAAAATTATTGAGTTTTTCCTGTCCTTTCTTATAATGGATTTAGTACCCTTGGCCAAAGGCAACTGTACATATTTCCCTTTCAACTTGAATACTGTTAGGTACACAAGGAGCAGCTGACAAAGAGAAACATTCCTTGTAAAGGCACTCAATAGCTGCACAAAAACCAGAGGTAGTTTTCCAAGGGCAGGAACACAGAACCTATGCCTCTTGCAAGAAATCAAAGTGAGAAATTAGCAACTTGATGCCCTCGTTTTTAAGGAATGACAGAGTTCAATTTTGTAACCATTTTATAGAGGGAAAAAACACAAAACCCCCTTCCACATTCATAAATACAGCTCTCAAGCCTTTAAATTATTTTTAACATTTAGAATAGCTACTGACAGTATAGCTAGGTTATTTAATTTCAAGTTTAAACAATTTTAATATTTTTTGTGTGAGATGACAAGCACAATCTATTCCCAGTTTTCCGTAGCACAAAACTGTGAAGGTGCTCTAGGATACTAAACAAGTTAAGTTTTGACCTAAAGAACAAAAAGGCTATAAATTTCAGACCTAAATGGGAAGCTGAACCAAGACAAAGGCTTCATCATATTTATATAAGTCTCTGACATCTGAAAACAAAACAGCCCAGAGACAGAAGATTTGCCATTTCTTTTACACTTATGTAACATGGATAGCTCCATAAAGGAAGCCTTCTAATCAGTGCTTCTTTTGAAACTCTTTAAGTTATAATCCAGTTAGCCATTTCTGCACACCAAGTTGTCAACCTATTACAGCAGGATAAGGAACACAAGTAAATAAAACTATTGAGAGAAGCTGTAAATGGATGCAGTTGGGAAAAAGAATCAGTAACAAACATAGTACTTACCATTTTCCCAATCATCATAACATAAGGGCCAGCCTGTTGATTTACAGCTAGAAAATCCAGTAATCGCACATACCAAAAAATTATATTGAGACAGTATGTTATTCTTCCAGCAACAAAGATGTAATTTTCTCTGTAAGTGTTTTCTCCAAAATTTCCCTTGGCTCCAAACCTTAACGCAAACCCGATGAAGAAAGTGACAATGGCAACTGTGTCACTGATATTGAAATAATCACTGAACCACACTTTGATCTTCTGATTAATCTTCCCAGCCTCTGACATAAAAATCTGTAAAAGAAATGAAGGTCAGGACAGCTCATATTTATTGCACAGGGATCAACATTAAAACATGTTAATCACTAGTATTTTTATACTTGCAAAAATATAATAGCTATTCAAATGGATAACTTAAAAGCTGAGCAAACAAAACCAGTGTTTAACTGTGTCAGCTTCACAACAAGGAAAGGAGGGGTTTGCTCTGTCTAAACAATTTATTATGGAATTTTGGATTGGTTGGGTTTTGGTGACGTTTTCATTTCTTTTGAGGCAGTTACTGTGACAAAAATGAACCCTTATCTGCCTTCAGTTGAGCCTGAGGTACCAGGTTAAGGGACTAACTTCATCTCTCCCATTTAAAAATTATCACAGAACTTCTGTTAAGTCTCTTGCTGACCAAGAACATTGGAGTTATGATGGCTCTCCTGTGTCACTAAAGCTTTTTTTTGTTTTGTTTTGATATCTTGGTCATAGCAGAGTGGTAGAGCCTGCCTGACAAACAAACACACATTTCACAAGGCCTCCATCTAGCAGCCTATACCAAGCTTTAAGATAAAGGTATTCAATCATGTCCTCTGATGCTTGAAGTTTCTTCAGCTTTCTTGTTTACAGAATAATAGTTTAGAGCATCCTGTTTTAACTGACAAAAAAAGGCTAAAATCCCAGATTGTTACAGGCATACCTCACGAATTTTCTCAATTGCTGATGTGAAAATGTAAGCAATAACAATCCACTCCTGAACAGATGGTAATTCCTCCATTTTTACAAGAACCACAAATGTGTAGAGCATGAGGAATCCTAAGTATGCCAACTAAAAAACCAAATAAAACATATACATATAATTACTGAAGGATCCTTTATAGATGTACATGGAATCTTTTGATGTGGTATACAATAAAAGCTTCAAGTAGGATTACAGGACTATATTTACTCCTTTAAACAGACAAGTTATTATTTATAAGGGGATACAAACATTTTTGTCTTAGAAAAGGAAAAATAGCTGTAATGAGCTATTTATTGTTAGCAAAGCTTTGCTCTTATTACAACTATTTTCCTTTAGTACAAATTCTAGCATTTCTATTACAGTGATTGAAACGAAGCTGTGCATGCACTTGAGACTAACACATGGTTATAGAACTCCAGCCAGCAACTGATAAAAATAATTACTCAGAACAGAATAAAAAAACCCCAAAGCACAGGGCACAACATGTGCTTATGCAGTTTTATAAAATCAAGTATTTCTCATTTCCAGCTCAGCAAGGCAAGAGGTTTTCTGTCTGCTTTTTGGGAAGTGCTTAATGTTGATTCCATCAGAGCTACATACATGTTGGGAAAATAACCCAAAAATCTGTCCTACATTTCCAAATAAAATACACACTACACAGGAAAAAACTCACCGTATTAAACCAAAACTTCACAATCGGAGCATGATAAAATGCATAAAACTTCTGTGTAATTGGGAGTCTTTTAGGTTTTGCTGGAGTCTCCATGTCATGCTTTTCAAAAGTACTGTCCAAGATCCTCACTTCTTTAAAAACCTCCTAAAATAAAAGGACTGTTACTTCCCACACAAAAATACATGCTTTCCAGTGCTAAATTTCACTTCCTTGACTTATAAATGTTATTATTTAAGTGAGGAATATTGTTTTTAATATCTCTCTCTGCCCCACATTACCATAGGTATTTCATCTGCTGCAGTCTGGAAGTTGTTCTCACTGTCATCCATTGCCATTTGATGTGCATCTTGAGACTGAGGAATATGTGACATTTCAGCCTTTGTCTTATATTCCAACAGCAGTATAGCAGGAGGGAGTAGAATACTCAGTATCACCTGGAAAAGATGAAGACTAAATGTAAATAGTTCACAACTACATTAAGGCATCAGAATACACCAACATACAGAATAGCCTCTCAAAATATATTATCTAAATTTCACTTGCTTGCTATTGAGGGGAAAAATGTAGAAAATAATTAGTTGTTATTACTTGTATATACACTTCAGAGCTTAGGATCACATATACAGAGTGTTTCTTGACTTGAAGATTTAGGAAATGGGAAAAACCAAGAAATTGCAAAATTCAAAGCTACTAGAAAGAATGTACTCCAAGCCTGAAGATAGAGAAGTTCTGTTCACACTCTGTCATTTAATCCACTCCCCGAAACTTTGGAACAGTGTATTGTTAAAGAGTATTGTAAAAGCATATACAAGGCTGAGGTTTGTGGGGGGAGAGGGGAGTGGTTTGTTTTGTTTGGGGGTGTTTTTTTCCTAATTTATGGTAAAAAAATGAGCTAAGGTATAGATGAAGAGAGTAAGTGAAAGCTATTTACTATCATTAGCCTGTTACAAAGCAAGCAAGAAAACAGTTAATCAGTTATCAAAGAGGATTTTAGTAGGTAACAAGTTAAATGATGCTTGTAGGTATTTTGTAGGAAAAGTTTTACTTCATTATATTTCTAGCAACAATTAGGTTTTGGTACCTAATTTCTCAAAGAAATATGCAACTCCCATTTTGGTTTAATTGATCTATATCAGCTATCTCTGTCTAGATCATAATTGATCTATATCACACAAAGGGCACCACTGAAAACCTGTCCCCAATTTGCCTACCCTTGTTTCGTTCTGTGCCCTGCTTTTGCTCAGTTCCTCCAAAATAGGATATTCACAAAGCCTTTTTACATCAAGTCTTATGTGCTCCCTGTAAAAAGCCAAAATGCATTAAACTACAGTCTTACAACAGGTTTTCCATCTGTTAAGGGCTGTTACTACTATGTTTTTAGTAGTGGATTAGTATTCACATGATCTCTTTAAGCCTCTGATTAAAGGCTACTTGCCTGGTTTTTGCCTTCTATATTTCTGTACCTTATTTGAAAAGATAATAGAGTGTCAAAAGAAGCGTTTACAACAAATATTCCAGATTATGTTATAGGAGACTGGTTTACAGGATTTATTAATAAAAGCTATAGTTGTGAAAGCTTTACACTAACAGCATTTAAACACACACTTTTCTTCCCTTTAAACATAAACTCCATTGGCCCTTTTTTACATGAATGAACTGCAACGGTGCTTACTTTGTACCATGAATTCTTCCTCATGTTCAGCCTTCCCATCCACATATCGGATAACAACATCTGTGTGCAAGTATGTGCTACAAATGGACGGAGCCTCGAGGACACTGCCAGCTTCAGACAGGTGGAGTTGCTCCAGTTTTTAAGTTCATAAGTCAGTAGTTTCATTGCCATAGTTTCATCTTGTCGGAAGGACTGCTCCAACAGCTCAACTGCCAGCTGACCAAACTCGCTAAAATGAAGAAAAAACCAACAAAATACAGTATCTATAGAAATGACCATGAGTTTAACGTGAACTTTCTTGCACAAATTCCCAACTTGCACAACTTGAAGAGACTATTATTTGTCCCTTCTGTACAGATACACTGTAATTTGTAACCACAAAACATCAATCTGTGACTTCTGTTAAAAACATATGCGTGCTAAAACAGCTATTAAAACACACACAGAAATTACAAAGAAGAAAATGGCACACTGAGTCTCCTTTTAATTTGACTATAAATCAAGACTTTTAACAGCCCTCAAGAAAGAGCAATATCTAATATAAAGCTTCTACTAGAGTTCCACTTAAACTTTTTTGTAAAACATAATTGTCTTCAAGTGTGCTAACAGAACAATTTGTGTTTTGTTCTTAAGTAGCCCACTACTTTTATTGCATATGTCAAGAAAATATTTTGAACAATAGGAATGTAATTTACTTGGAATACTGTTTCAGTTCTTCAGAAGTATCATCAACAAGGTCACTTTGTTTCGCCTCATATGCCATGGACCTATAGACTTTGCAAGCCACCAAAGCTTTGGCCATGGACTCCTCGCCGTGCTGCCAGAAGAAAAGGGCCATCTTCTGCCTCTTCATCAGCACTGCCCACAGCAACAGCTCGTTCAGAGGATAAGCAAAACGTCTCGTTTCAGGATCATCTATGTCAACTATTTCATCTTTGGTTCTTTTCTTTTTTCCCTCTTCTGCACCAGTGTCAATCTTTAAAATAAAATCACAAAGTCACGTTTTAAGTTGCTCTACTTGGTCATTATGTAACTTGAAATAAAATGCTGAGTGATCCAATACCAAATTATAAATAATTATAAAAAGAAAAAAGAAAAATTTTGAAGACTTGAAAAGCTGCTGGAACTTTTGTTCAAAAACTTCAGTTGAGTACAACTCATTTTAATAACTGTGAGACTGAATTAATTTGTATTACAGATCAAAGAAAAGCCATAACTAATATACCTACATACAAATAAAAAAACTCATGGAAACTGCTTGCAGTCGTAACACACGGCCAAATCTTGCTCCATATACTAAGCCATGTGATTCCCACCCTCATTACTAGAACTCTGTCAAAGAAAGTTTTTGGTCCCTAACATATCAAAACTTATCCACAAGACTACTATACAGATCAAGAAACATCCTTTACAAAATCCTGTAAAAAAAGCTGCAGCTTAGAAACAAGTACAAAAGCAAGGTTGAAATTACAGCTTTACCAAAGTCAATGTAATTGCTGCTACTCACACTGCAGTGGCACTTGGATTTCCAGCAGGCTCCCCACTCTTAGCTACTTGAAATAAACCCCACCGTGCTCCCCTCACAACCCTTACCTTTGGTTTGTATGGCTGCGCTGTTTTGATAAAATGATTATGGCGCATTTTTTCTTTCTTGTCTGCCCTGTTACCAAAAGACTCATGGCTTTTACACATCTGAGGAGTAGTACTTGAAGGATTTCGCCCAGATCTCTGCAACAAGGAGAAGGGGTTTGGTTACTGAAACATGGATGAACTTAAACCACAGCACAACCAGAATTCTCACTGGACATTTAACATGGTTTCTTGTTTGTTTTCATTATTTTGAAGAAGGCACTAAATGGGCAGTTACACTTGTTGGTTAGTGTAGCCTCCACAAGAAGCTAAAGTATCTGCATCCCAAGCCCTGGTGAATCTGCATGTGCAGTGTCCTTTCTTCCCCTGTGAGTAGGAAAAGAGGGAATCACAGAGGAGGAATTAGGATATGCTAGAATAAGGTTGAGGAGAACAAAACCTATTGTTTGCCCTCAATCCCAAGACAGTTCTCAGCTGCCCTCATAGCCCTTACTACTGCATTTAAAAGAACCAGTCTATTGACAAGAAGAACAAACCAACACAAATTCAATCATTCTACAAAACACAAAGGTTTGGGTTTTTTCAGGTGAGAACAAATGGGCTGTTACCCAAGCGCACGTACCCGGTTGTTCCCGCTGAGACTGTTGTAGATCGCTCTGAAGCGTTTCCTTGTGTAGGTGCATCTGTAGGTTCCTCCCATCAGATATTCAATAACCAGCCCCACATCAATCAGGTTGATTTTATATCCTGGAGGAAGATTTCCCTAGCAATACAAGAGGTATTTTTACTTTTTCAAGGTATAATATTAAACTTGTTTAGAGTGTTTCTACATGTTTTATCACAGCTCTAAATAATAATTAAAAAAAAAAAAAAAGAAGCCTTTCATGATGAAAAAACCCCTCCAACACAAAACTCAAAAAGCAACTACATGCCTCAACAATTATTATTTTTAAAGAAAGACCAGGTTATACCTTTTCTACATGAACTCCCCTAACAGAATAGATACCATTCCATTGGTGGGGGAGGCACTGGGGGTTTTTCATCTATTGTTTTAACAGCAAAAATTTCTCCATGCTGGGAGCATCAGCTTTCAATCCCCCCAAGAAGGAAAACAATCAAAGAAAGATGAAAGACAAGACTCTTTGGATTTAACATCTTTTAGGCAACAGGGCACCAAGCATACAACAGAAGTATTGTTAACGACTAAAATGTCTGCAGAGGTAGCATAATACTTAAAATAAAATTCAATTAATAAACTGCAGATCAAATTGATAGTCAAATACAAGAAATTAACAGAAAATAACTGCTAGTTTGACAGATTTTCACATGGACAGCATACCTGTTTGACATCCCGAACGAGATGAAAGAGTGTTGGGTTAGTTGGGCCTTGTTTCTTTATAACAAAAGAGGGAAAATTTGGAATGAGAAATTAGTATGCAACAGAAACACCGTAAGAGATTAATTTTAAAAACTAATTTAAAATATAAAAATATAATAAAATATAAATAAATATAATAAACTTCTCAAGGAGGCTTCTCTACAGAGCTTTATTAGCTAAAGAATTAATTATTTTTTCTTTTTTTTGTCAAAAGCAGATACTGAGACTGTTAACACAAACCTAAGCCATATTTGTGTACTACTCACATCAGCTAATTTTTGGTAGAAGGTTCTTTGTTCTGTCTTTGGGTACTGTTATCAAAATTACCTTGGAATTCTTAGATCAACACCTACAGCAACAAAATTTTTCTAAGTAATAATTATAACTGTGCAGGTTGACAAATTAAACTCTTTCTAGAACTATAATAATGTTAATTTGCTACAGACAGAATCCATCCTATGAAGCCCTATAGATCTCAGATTCTGGGCACAAGTTTCACCCACGTGACTTTCTCTCCTTCTCTTCCCCACTGTGGTTTGCACACTTGGTGTGTCCACAACAGAGCTGCAATTTTCCCTTTACTGTCTACCCCACCATCACACACAGATGAACACACTGCTGACAGAAAATTCTGGTGCTGCCAGGGCTGTGCACAGAAGCCAACAGCATCCACTTCCCAACTCCAACCTCGTGCACAACACCCGTACCAACACCCCACAACCTTCAGACTGCTGCACACAAGCAGGACACAACAGGCTGAGCAACTAAAAAACTGCTCTAAAAGCAGCTTAAAAAGCAATCATTTACTTACTGTGTTATAAAGTTCTTCCAGCCTGGGAATTGTAAGAAATTTGTGCATGCTTACTCCGTTTTCAATCAGAAGTTTCACAAATGCAACTCTGTCCATCACAAGGGCATCCAGCATAGCCTGTTCCAGGGAGCCAACCTACAACAAATAAGCAAAAAGGTAGAGCCTAGAAAGAGCCAGTAAAAAAGTGAACTTAGATTCTGTATCAACCTCCTTCATTTACAGGGCTGGAAAAACCTTACATGTCTATAAAGATGTCACCCTTAATCCAGAATATCCCCTGAACTTCACACAATTACAGGATGGGAGAATACCCTCAAGACTTGAGCTGTTCCATAGGTACTGCCTACTGAGACAGTGGGACTAAGGAGACATTTGGTTTACCAAAATTGAGGTGTGCTCACAGGCTGACATTGGATAAAACAAAAAAAAGACATAAAATATCTAAAGCACAATTTGCTACAAAGATGTCAGAACAATCATGGCAATCAATAATCCTTACACATTATGTACTTCTGACTGCACACTCAATAAGCTCGTGTTTTATTTTTACAGTAATAGGGAGAAAAGGCAAGAGCCACCAGGTAGTTCTTAAACTCATTTTCAAACTACAAAAAACAGCCATTTTGTCTCTCCCTCAGAAGACACTGCAGTGCTGCCAATAATGCATTCTACTAGATGCTTCTTAAGAACTTTCTAGGGCCATGCAACTGTAAAACAAAGAACATCTGACTAACATGAATTCAGGTTCCACCTTTTGTAATGTGTTTTCTCTGCTAGTTTCTCAGAACAGTTAGCACATTTCTAAAATTTTTGGACCATTTTCAAATACGTAATAGTAAAACAGCTTTGAGGCTATGCAGTACACCCAAATTACTGTCTCAAAATAAACGTGTCAATATTCCAAAGTCTCCCTCTACCAAAGTCAAGATTCATCCTTTACAGTAAATTGTGCTTCTCTCTATTAGGAATTATCATTCTGCTTAATCCAGACCATTACATACCAGCCATTGTTGCCCATAAACAAAAACATGATTTTTGGCTATGTCAACTCTGTCCCAGGCAAGTGTAAGAACAAGCTGGTCAAATGCAGATGCATTCGTGCCTTAAGAAGCAAACACAATGAAGACAATTTAAAAATTAATTATAATACAAGATAATAAACATTCTTGCTTCCTAAAAAGGCCAAATCAAGCAACCCACCACAAAACTATTCTGTATATATCATCATTTATGTCACGTTATACAATCAGAACTCAGGTATTCATTTATTTTAAAACTTATGATTCCTACTGGTATTTTATAAATAATCCATCACATAAACACTAATCAATAATAGCTAGAGGTTCCAAATGATCTTAAAAAATCCTCACCTTTTAACAATGCTGTAAGTATTGCAACATCAATGTCCTGATGTTCATCTGACCCAATATGAAAAACTGTAATCTGTCCAAAATGGCAAAATGGGGAAAACATATTTAAAAGTTATTTTCAGGCAAAGGTGATTGGCTTCAGTCTTTCAAATCTTTTTCAATTCCTGACATAAAAGACACCTTGTCTTCAATGCAACTTGAAGCCTGTCTATGCTCAATTTAAGCTTTTAGTGTGCATTCTGTTTTGTTTTCCTAAGTGGGAATCTTCAATTAATTTGAACTTCTTTTCCTCCTACAATAACAATTCACTGCAATCTACAACACAGTATCCTGTTTACCTCTCCAGTCCATTACAGATTATGAGATTAACCTGTCAGCAAACACGGTTAGCTAAATAAGGTAATTTTATATCTCAGAACAGCATAATGTGATGTCCAAATGAGACACCAGTCCCTGAACTCACGCTACACATAACCTCTATAAAGTGGTTTTGCTTTAAGCATGCACTGATAGTATACCTGTATTAGTAGTCATAACTAAAAGATGAAAAAAAAGGAAAAAAATCATATCATATATCCACAAATGCATGCACCTTGCATAGAAAATTTTATGGCAAGATCTACTTACAAGTTCTTTTCTTTTCATGCATTCTAGCAGTGTCTGAAACAAATGAACTGCTTCACTTTGACCGAAGTTAAATGTCTTTTTGATGGTTGAAATGATTTCAGGCTCAGCACCCTCAGGAACATTCCTGAGATTGAAACAAACAAACAGGAAAACAATTGTTTTAGATGAACAGTAAGAACAACAATGCATTTAATTAGTTTCAACATGTCCATTCAAAGTCCTGCTATCTGTAAGCTTATTAATGTTGCTGTGGCAAAATCTTGGGCAAGCTTTAGAAAGAACGACAGGTTACTTAATCTACAATTCTATACTACTGCCTCCTAAAACTCAACTCTCTCTCTCCCTTTCCTTCCCATATTGAGTTCTGAGATATCCTCAACCAAAAGATTTTGACACAAAATAATAAGCAGTCACTCCTCTGAGTAAGACCCATTTGTGATCTTACCCTGGACAAAGCTGTTTGGTTTACAGCTGCATTAGATCCCTGCCTCCTGAGGTTCAGAGGCAGCCCCTGCAACAAAGTCCCAGTGTGTTTAAGGATTTATGCAAGCCTGACAACTAACTAGAAATCACCAAGTATTGTGGAGCCCAAGCACTTCCCTTTTATTATTTGAAGCTACACTCAAAACAAGCGTTTTCTGCACTAAACAGAAAAAGCTTTTGTACAGATTCATGAAGAAATGGTCTCAAAATTCATCTGTGGATGACAGACATACATAGATACCATGCATCTGTACATCTTGTCATTTATCTGTGTATGACAAGAACTGTCTGGACACAATCCTGTGCCATGTGCTCTGGGACGAGCCGCTGCGGTCTCTTCCAACCTGACCCATTCAGTGGTTCTGTGACAGTCTGGCACTGCTGGCACTTACCCCCCCTCCTCTGTTTGCTTGTGAACATAGGCCAGGATGTCTGCAGCTCTGCCAGTTCCTTCACACACCACCACGGGCACCGGAGGGCTCTCCTGAAGAAAGTCTAGAACTGTGAGGATGACATTGGGGCCACCTTCAAACACAAGTGCCACCACAGGCACACCTTGGCCAATTCCTGGAAAATGGCAAACAAATAATAAAACCCAGACAATGCCATAAGCGTAGGGTGAATGCTAAGGCCAGTTTTACATGTTTAATATATCAGGTTTGTCCTTTCTATTGAATCAACATTAAAATGCTGTCTGCCAGACATTAACTGTTGGTAATGCACAGTTTCAAGCACTTTGTGTTCTAGACTGGGACACACGTACTGCCAAGCTGGTCAATACAACAGGATACAGCCTACAAAACAGAAGAGATTCCTCACAGAAACATTCATGTACTCATGCAGAAAATTGAAGATGTTTTTTTTATGGAACTCCTCTTTTAACTTCCCGCAATAGTTTTTAAAGGTGACAACACATACACAGTTTGAACATAGGTACATGGGAACCTTCTACTGATGGGAAATATTGGAAAAGCATTCCTATAAGGGTCAAAATACATGTGTTGCTCCACACCTGGGAAAACACCGAACTGCAAACTGTGAAACTGCAAGTGATCAGTGTCAAACCCATTAATTAAATCAGACCAATAAGGTCTGACAACACGCCAAGACCTGAGGTGACTTACATTTGTTTTTACAAAGTAAATAGACAACTTTATTCATAAAGGATTCCTCTGTGGTGCCAGAGAAATCACAAATCTACCAGCAATAACTAGGGACCAGAGCAGCTGCTGAAATTTGCCATTTTAGACTTGAAGTATAAACAAAAGTTTTAATTTTTTTTATTTTGTCATTCAAATGTTTGGTGCAAACACCTTTTTCATTAAGCCATAGTAGCAGACCCCAGGCACCAGAATTACTTACTTGCATGGATCCGTTGCAAATTAATAGTTTTTTCCAGTTCTCTGCGCAGTTTAACTTCTGCTCCATACTTTCCAACTGTTCCGTCATCCACCAGAATGAAATGGGAATGGAGGTTATTTAGGACGTTTAGTTTACTTAATGGATTTAACAAGGTCTGATATGGAGCAACCACCTAAGTGTAAGCACACAACAATGTCTTTTACTTGCAAAGATTCACACTGGTTTCTGTGAAACTTAACTAGACACAGGAACTGGTGGCTCAACAAGAAGCACTGACACATATAAGGAAGCACTGACACAGACAAGCATGCCTTGATCAGGATACACCAACAGCTGCAGCTCTGAACTTTGTGCAGGGAAGCAGATAATTGTATCACTAAAGGATGCTGTTCTGAAGGGTAACAGAGAAAAGACCCTTTGAAAAGGTGGCTTTGGGGAAAATTTGTGACTCCTCTGGCAAACAGTAGCACTGAAGACTCCACATCAAAATTTTTCAACTTATTATCCTCTCTAAATGTGAATTCTCTGTAATACTTTAGCATTTTTGTTATTTGATTCAATAGTATCAGTGGGCAGGGGGAAAAAGGATTGTACTTAGGAACAAGCTCCTCCTGTAGCACATTTGCATTTTGCAACTTGTTTACAGTAACGATCTTGCATAAGTCACAGATGTCAGTGTATCTCCATAGTAAAGCAAGTATTCCAATCATGCAAAGCAAGGGAAAAACATGCTTGAGCAGATGTGTCAAAAGTAAATGAGGTAAATCATTATTTCAGTTAGGTAATTCATCCTTACATCTCTTCCAACAAGGTCGTTTCTGTTTTCAATCACTCCCCACGGAGCAATCCCAATAGTGCAAATCTTTCGAGATGATCTGGAAGCGTGTTCTCTTAGAGCATCACCAACATGTTTTGCAACACCTGTTCGTGCATAAAAAGATTCCAGTGCATTGAATGCCACATCTTACTAAGAATACAAACATTTATTTAGGTGTTTAACTGTTTTATTTAGATAACCAGGCCTTTAAGGATCTGGAAACTTACTGACACACTACCAAAGAAAAGGTACATCTACTAGGAGGAAATAAAGTCATTCAACAAAGCAAATATTAGCCTAGCAAGAACTAGAGTTTCCAGCACATTGCTGTACTTCTTTTTAATCACATTAAGCTCTTCTTTGTTTCAAAAACAAAACCCAGAAAACCAACCCCAGAAAACCAACCAAACAAAACAAAGCCCAAAACCCAACCCCTCTATATGTTATTTCTCTTTTCAGTACAAAACAGTAGCCCACTTTCAAACACACATATTCAAAATGTATTATTTTAATTTCATTTGACCAAACTCATTCAAATTTACTTTGTTTTAGGATGTAGCAATGCATACATACATTAAATCTTTTGGCTCTTATAAAACTGCAATCAAGTTAATCATGCACATTCTTTGCTAGTTTCTTACCTGTGTTCACTCCTCCAGTTATAATCCAGGCTCCTGTGGTTACTGCAGCTTTGATAAGACCTTTGCCAAGCAACTGTTTGATGCGTGGGTGAAGTTCAAATTTCTGCATGCCCCCATGGACAGATATAACAAGCTTTGGCAACTCCATCTGCCATTCTTTAAGCATAAGTTGCAGAATAGCTTCAGGCTTAGTGTCATATGACAATCGCACATACTGCAGGCACAAGAACAGTTAAAAGGTTCAAATGTGTAAAAAGAAGAACCAGGATGTATTTCAGGAGATATTATCTTACTCCTGGCTATGGAAACTGTAATTCACTTTCTCAAAACACAGCAGATGCAATAAATGAACAAGCTTCCTTTAAAACCTCTATAGTCCAGATGTGACAGTCTTAAAAGCAAGTTTTGGAAAGGAAGCAACTACAGAAAGATCATGGTATTCTATCCTACTGGCACAGCAACCTAGAAAATTACTCTGTGAAAGGACTGGATGATCTCTAAATTAGATGAAATTCAGAAGTATCTATAAAAGCTCTGCCATCTGCTGGGAGAGGCTTTTCTGTCCCCTGCAAAGAGTATTACAATTCCTTGGTTTTCCTTCCCTGCTCCTGGTCGGAAGGAAACCTACATTTTTCAACAGAAAACTTCAAAACTGGCAGCTTTTTAACACTCTATGTTTAACAGCGTAAGATTGAGTAGATGGTTGATCAGCTACAATGCTGCCACATCTTCTGTATGAGCTATGGAATAGAGGAGGGGACAGTAGGCAGAAATTGAACCCTTCCTGAATAAAGTTCTAAATAACAAAACAATACTACTCCATTAAACTGGTTTGAGCAACCCCACTTGCACTCTGCAGAAGGGAGCAGAAATGAGAGTGGGCAGCCTGGTGTTTCTGTACTCCTTGAAAAGAGTTCACAGCAATTTTAAGCTACCCTAAGTACAAAGGAACCTATACCCTGCTATTAAGAACATGAAAGAACTGTGCCAAGGGCCCTTCTCTCACAGAGATGATCTGGAGCACTGGACTGTCCTTGGGGCTTTTGCCAGCTGCATAAAGAACACAGCTCCCTCACCCAAGCACTTCAGTTTGACCACAGAAGTCACACTGCACAAGAACTCCCTGTAGCCTGTAACTGCATAAGCTTTAAGTAATTTCTACCACAACTAAAAATCTTTTACAAATAGAAATTAGAAATAATTCAAATCACAACAAAAATGCTAGAATAGAAGAGCGCACTGGTTTGTCACAACAGAGGTGTTAATATTTTCAGCCTTCAATTTCAGGAGTTAAGTGAGGCATTCAGCACCAACATGGTTAGCGTAAGAAAAAAAGAAAGAACTAAACATCATACATGCCTTAGCCCTGTAAGAATGAGAGCCACCTTGAAAGTTGATGACACCGTAAGCATCAGTAGAGGTCTGTTCTGTGTGTTTTTCCACTGACCATTCTTCTATTTCCTGATTGTAGTTTTCACCCAGCTTCACATCGGAGTATTTCATAGCCAGACTGGCAGTGAAACAAGCATGTTGTCTGACCAAGCGGCCACAGCAGCACCTGCACCCAGCCAGATCATCGAGAATGCTTTGGTAAATGCTACCATTGTAAGACAAAAGAACTTCCTTTATCAATAACAGGAATAGAATAGATTTAGAAAGAAAAGATTCTAGACATTAGACAAACCTCTTTTCCAGAGTGAGCCTTGTTGTCATAAATATTTACAGCAATAGTCAATTACAATACACATTATTATGCAAAATACTGAAGCTCACTAAGGCAGCAAGATGCAGGCCAGGAGAAATTGCTTTTTTGAAGCCAAGTAATTTATATAACATTTATAAATCCATGACCTACTTATTGCAGACAATTCTTTAAACATTAGTTACATTTATTTTATATCTAACCTTTCACCAACTTGTCACTCATAATATTGATCAAAACTTTTGAAAACCCTATTATGAAAGCACTTAATGAGAAAATATTCATAAATATTGTAATTACAAAGACCTTTTACCTGACAAGTTGCTGACAAATCTGACATCCTGGAAGGCATCTGTAAGAAATATTTAAAGATATGATTAAACTTCTCACATAATTCACACACAACAGTGAGCAATTCACCAACAACCGTAGGCCATTCCTAGAAGCTGAAGGACAAAATGTGGTGGGAAAGTTGTAAAGTCCATTGTAAGCTACAAATAGCTTAAACTGAAAGGGCAAGTGTTGAAGACCATTCTGCTCCTTGTTAAATGCTCTGGAAATTTTAACAGCTTCCTAATTACTTTGTTTGCATTTGCAAATTTTCCATGTGCTGCAATTGTGGCTATAAATTCTAAAAGCTTCTCATGTCACATGATTTCAAGGAATGTAGTGAATTATTTACAATAATTTGATAATTCTACAGCATTTAGTTCTTTTTCTGTTTAAAAACAAAGTACTTAAATGAAAAACAGTAACCTGCCCCAGTATAGCAAGAGATTTATATGTGTTTTTTAAGGAAAAGAGTGAAACAGAAGTCTCCTCAACCTCAGAAGAAAAGGTTTCTCAGCTGCTCTCACATATATTAAGAAAAAAAAGGTGATCTGAAATCCATAATTACAATAGTAAACATTATGGGGAGACAAAACTGCCTTAAAAATACCAATTTTACATCTATTTTCAATTTGACTATATTTCATCTGTGTCATGACTATACACGTCAAACTCAATCACTGTAGGAACTCTTAAATTATACCTGTAACACTTGGTGAAAGTCAGCTAGATATACACTAGAGTTATCACTAACTTGCTTGATTTCACACCTCTAATTTAAGATAAAGTAAAAACAGCATGTGAAATATGCAAAATATTCTTAGCCTCAGCCTTCCCTCTAGAAACATATTTCCCCATTTTTCAGCCTAGTTTTTTTTTTTTCTTTAAGAACTTAGGGATGAAAAATTATTACACATCACATGAAATCTGAACAGTTCTCATTTATCTGTTTTCCCTAGAAGCAAGTATTTCTTCAGCCTTTTTTTTCTTTGTTATTTTTTCCCCACCCCAATTCTTGGTTTTCTTTATTCTTCTATGAATTCTTCACCCCTTTCTCCTACACTGTCAGGTTGATTTTCACACTTCACCCTACACTTACAATGAAGTTTTTTAAATTCTAGTAGAGGATATCTCTATGAGACTTTCTGACTTCAAAAATTTCTTTTTCACACCCCTCTCACTGTAAGCAGATCACAGACATCAGTAGGAGGAGTGGTAAGAAGCAGCAAAGGGAACAGGGGAACATTTTTTGGAGATTTCTGCAATGCCAAAGTACTTTCAGAAAAAGAAAAAGGAAAACCAGATCACAGAGTGGCAATGTCCAGTCACAAAAGAAAGACCCCCAAGACCATATTTGATACAAAAAACCTGTCCAACACTCATGAGAATACTGATTTTTTTTAATAATTAAGAGCAGCAATGAGTTCTTGCACCATTTCTCATTTACCTGTGGGGGTCTTTTGAACTCGGTATAATATACACACACTCCCTCTTCGTGAAAGTATTTTCTATCCAGGATTTCTGGGACTGAAAAAAAAAAAAGTAATAGTATTATAAAATACAAATCACACACCTTTGCAATGAAAAATGTTTTTTAAGGAAACAACAGGTAGAATATGAGGGGTTTGCTCTCTATAAAACTAACAAAACCATGTATGACCTTACAAAAGCATCTCACACGTCTCTCCAAAAGTTGAGATAATCAGAATCAAAGATACACTGTTACCCTATCTTGCTAAGAAAAAATAGCAGGTAAAATTTTAAAAAATTACCTGCACTAAACTGAGATAATACTAATTTCATCTATTTCTTTGTTCAATGAAGTAACATTTTCATCTTGAAATTTTGGGTAAGGAAGCTTTCTAACAACACTGGCAATCTTTTCAACTAGCAATAAATAGGTCATAACCTTTGTTCTTCATCAAGAAACTTTTCATTTCAGTAAATAAAATTAACTGGGATCTCTGAACTGTGTGCTAAGGTTAAACTTGAAACAAGTTCTGAAACATGAAATTAAGGATGTTCACTACTTCAAATGCTTACCATTCTAATCACTGGACATAATTTCATTTCAGTTGCTTTAAACAACCACATTAACATTATCTTACATAAAAATCTTACGTTAGTTGCTAAACAACATCATAATGCGTAATGTCTATGTCATGTTTCAGCAATACATTGCAAAACAAATTCAGACAGGACTTTTAGAAATTAAAAACATGAAAAAATCTTGGAATGCTAATTTGCATCTTATGCAATATTACTTTAAATCCTTACTGAGATTACATTAAAATTATTTCATTGCTAACAGCTGTGTACTACATTTACATTTATCTTTAGACAAATTTGATATATTTCACACTATTTTACAAGAAGGGGAAAAAAGACTGATGGATATTATTCACAGGTATCTAATCAGAGATCTGCAGAAGTGATGAAGAAATGAAGATTTTTTTTTTTTTTGAGGTTATAAGAGAAGTTGAAGCAAAGATGGATGCATTTTTCACTCACTGCAACTTCAACATCAGTTTAAGATAATATGGAGACATTATTACAAGTAAGAATGTACCAGCTAATTTTAATAAAGACTCCCAGAAAACTGCTCCTGAACTGCTCACCCTCTTTCAAAACACCTTCCAGACTCAGCAGATCTTTCCTACATTATTCATCATGATCACCTTCCAGTATTTTGCTTTAGTGAACTTTGATGATGAATTTACCAAGACAGCAACAAACTGCTGCTCCAGAGTCTGTGTTCACATTAAGAAGGCCTTTACTCTCCCAAGGAGTAGGAGAAGTTGCAGAGTAAAGGCACTTCTCAAGACACAAAGGAGGAAAGATGTGCAATCCACAGCGAAGAATCATGGAAGGAAAAGCAAGACAACAGAATGAGTACTCACACAGTGCATTTTACATTTAAACTAATCCTTTACATACCCAGAATAAACTAAATAGCCAAGGTCATCATTTGCTACTGTCCTAGCTCCTTTCCCTACAGATAGGAATGAATGCTGTAGCAAAGGAGAAAGCATGCCTAGTGAGGGAAAAGCAGGATATTGAACATTGCATGCAGTGCTATGGAGGATTCCATTACACCATTCCATTTACGGTCCTTTTCCCTCTTTTTGTTTGTTGGGGTTTTTTTGGTGTGTTTTCTTTTCATTCTCCTTTGAAGCAGAACCAAGGGACTGACCCTTAAGAGGCTTGAGAAAGAGATGTCTTCCTCTGCTGTCCTCAGAATTCATCTCTAATCTTTTAGTAGCATCTCCTCAGTTCTTTAGTAAGGAAAGTGTACCTTACCACAAAGGAGCTGAGTATTTCCTAGGACACCTTTGCCTTACAAGAGTTGGGCATAAAACAGCTCTCTCTCTTCTCTACCTTTATCAGATGATTATCACTGCTACAAAAATAAGCTTGATATATGTGCATATGTACATTTATACATATATCATACTAAACGTGTATTTTTACATACAGTGAGTAGTCCAAATTTTTAGCTTCTTGCTAAGGTTTTTTTTAAGCACTATTAAGCTTTGGCCTTTGTGAGACAAATCCCAGTTCTGGAAGCTACTTTCTCTTGCCTAAGTCCCCACTGTTTACATGGGAATTTTTGTATTTAATTTCTTAAAACTGAGCATTACTTTAACACTGTAGTTTAAGCTTATCTCTGCAGATCCGACAGAATATAAAAAGATACAGAAGAGTAATTTAACACTTAGATGTTTCAGCCAGCTGGCTAAAACCACACCTTGAAGCAAGAGATCACAGGCATAACACGCTAGATGTTAAAATCCAAATAATATAAACCACAAGCAATTGCGTCAATTGCTCCACGCAATATTGTTTTATTATTAAGTGGTGATCAAAGCTGGGGACAAGGAACACTGGCTCACAATGTGCAACACCACTTTTCATAATAAACACTTCCCCAAAAAAAGAAAGTAAAAAAAAAAAAGAGCCCCAAAACAAAACAACTAACCATTTATCAATTTGTCTCTTAAAGAATGCAGTTTTAACCACTCATCAAGGATTTCTCTCAATTTTTCAACAGTGCAAATATTTTCAGCACAGCATCACTACATTTATCAGTCACCCCAAGTCAGTTATTCATGTAGAAGAAGCTCTTGATGTTGTTAAAACATACTTGGAACTTCTTGGTAAAATTAGACTCCCTCTAGAAGCATGCCTGTATGCAAATTAATCTTTATCGCAGAAGATTTTATACAGAATTTCCTAACTCCAGAATCTTGTTTTCTTTTCAGAGGGGAAAAGAAAGAAAAAGAAGGAAAAAAAAAAAAATACAAACCAAGAAGAGAAGAGAACTGAGTGAAAGACACTGCCCATAAATGGGTAAAAATCACATTAAAATGTAGAAGTATTGCCTTCCATGTAAATAAGAGCTATTATTACATAATGTTCCTGTTCAGGAAAAGGAAGATGCTGTGAGGACATTGTTAAGTAGAAATTAGTTGCAGTAGTTACCTCTAAGAAACACTTCCTCATCAGCTAAAGATTAAATTAAAATAGGAGATCCAGTCAGAAGTCAAAAATGAATATGCAAGTTATCAGACTGTTTAAGAAAAATTGCCTACTCTTATCAAAGCTTTTTCATCATCTGAACAGGATACACAACTCCACCCCCCAAACTCTGTTTCCAGTAACAGGCAGCTCCTGCTGCTCCACCTGCTCTGTTTTCCCAGTGTATTTTTAGAAGATACACTTTACACCATGGTTATGGGTAACATGGGTCAGAAGCCTTTTAGCAAAAAGCACAAGCAGCATCAACATATAGAGATCTACTTTTCAACTCTTTACTTTCTTTCCTTTCAAAATTGCATCTTGTGGGAAAAAAAAAACTTAGCTTCCCATATTCTTTCCTGAGCATTCTCAATCTCTCAAGCTAAATAAAATTTAAGACTTACAAGAAAAAATTTAATACAATTTGTATTATTCCAGAACTACCTTCACTTTTCGGGTGAGTCTATGAAAATTTCACCACATTAAGACCTCTCAGCTGGCAGGATCTTGTCTATACACATAAAAATTCTTAACTTTTACCTTACTGGAAGAAGTACTACAGTAACTACTAACCCCTCATCCCAAAGAGGCCAATAAGGCTTTTGCACAGACTTTAAGCTGTAGGTTTCACAAGATATCTCATTCTGGTTGTACTCATTTCTGAGCAGACAAAGTTCACTGTGCCTTTCAGTACTTCTGAAAGAATGTCCAGAAGCTGAAAGCACATAGATTTGATTCAGTCATCTAGAAGAGATATACTCACTCTGGGATCATGATTAAAATAAATACTTCCCACTATTTAAAACAAACATGTCCTCTCCCAACAGTTTCACCAATGCTGAAATAATTCTAATTGCTATTTGAAACAAAACTTACACAAGTACTTGCTGAGGTACAAACTCATGAGGAGGTGCCCAATTATTTTTGACTTCTGGAAGTATCTAAATGCCAAGATGATCCCATGGCCTTTTAAAACAGGTGGAAGTTTTACCATAGCCATTTTAATATTAACTATGTTTGACTCAGCAATAACATTAGCACAAAGCTCCAATGACAGAGATTATTTAAATGTACCTGCTCAAGATTTATATGTTATCTTTACCGAAATTCACACTGGAAAACTTCAGCAAGTCTCTTTGTAGAATGAAATTTTTACCACAAGCTATAATTTCAGGTGAAAAAAGCAGATGAAAAAAGAAATTAAAAAAATCTGAAACCATCGCTGAAGTACAGTATGAGATCAAGTCTCAGAAATAAAAACCAACCACCTACTACTCTCCCCACTTTGGCTCACAGGGTTTCAAGAACCTCTTATTCAACATATAAAATAAGACAATTATGTTCTAGCAATTGATGCATGGCAATATGACAAAGCCTTATCAAGCTATTGTGAAATTCTCAAAGTTTATTCACCAAGCTTGGTCTGAATTATTTTCTCTACAGAAAGTAAGCCTTCCTGCTTGGCAAGATCTCAAAATGACTAGCATGATTTTCAAGTAACACAAATATGGCAGGTATATATAATATTTGTAGCATTCCTGAACTTCTTCATGCACAAAGGGATCCCAGTTTATTTTTTCTACTCTCTTGTGATACTGTATACTGTTGTAAGATCATATGTTACAATAGTGTAACAATACTTGTTACAAAACTAAAATTTAACTTTTCCCAACTACATTGCCCTGGAGCCTGCAACAGTGCATACCAACTCAGCAGTTCTCCTGATATTTTTTCAATAAAGCTCCCCACTGAATCAGGAAACTGACCTGAATTAATAAATAATTTGCCAAATTGTGACCTTTGTGGAGGGCTGGTAAAGCGGATTTAAGTTACTGATTGCATAGACTGAGCTTCAAATTTAGAAATCGTATCACTTTCTACACCGTCTCATATTTCATCTTTCCAATCTCTGCTTACACCATATGGCAGTTCAATACATGCAATACTTTCTCAAGGAAAAGATCTGCCAATTTTATTTGTCCTTTATTTAAAAATTAATATAGACTCTATATTCTTTCTCAACTGCCTCACAATTTTCCACAACATTTATTTTCCATCTGGACAGAAGAAAATACAGGAAAGTTTCAGCAAGCCTGAAAACAAGAAGACACAATGGAAACTATGTGCAGCAGGAATAGTCATGCTAGCACTGCCACAGAGGAGTCCTATCTGTCTAGGTCACTTACAGCCAACAAGATAAATTCCAAAACATTTCTAAGAGACATACTGTACTAAGAATGTCCTTTAGCTTGTCTATTCAAGGAATTGTCCACTGACAATGTTCCAACTTGAAGTGACTGCTTCTTATATAACTATACATACCACACACTCTTCGTGACTTACCAGAGGATCTCTTATCTGAGAAACCCACTCCATTATCCAAACTCGTGCTACACCATGGGACTGACCTGTGATCCCTGCCCAGACAACCAACCCCAGCCATGCACTGGGCTCCTGCAGCTATAGCTGAAAGGCAGAAATTCCAGACAAACCTCTATCTTATTGCTTTTATGCTAGATACATTGAATAAAGCTGAACAACCGCGATAAATACAATATCCAATCACGTTAATGCATATCAAGTAGTTTAGAATTCACAAAACTTCTTGTGGGAAGAGGAGTCATAAATAAAATGCACCAAATGAAAAGTTTCAAGCATGTTTTAACAACTTTATAGAGCCTCCTCTACATCAATAGCTCACTGAAAAGATTTCTAGTAAGCACTTAAATCCTTAAGGCAGTAAGAACCACACTCCAGGTAAAGCACCTGGACTTGTTTTTAGGACAAATCAACTGAATGATACTGAAAATGTACACCCCAGGATGAGCTGAGTAACTAAGCATTGTGTATAGGGTGGAGAGCTAGCTGAAAGACAGTTATGTGTATCTACCAAAGAAAATACTTAAAATTTTGTTTTAAAAATACTAGTAGAGCACATCTCAGATCCTCAAGGAAACACTTATCATTCGAGGAAACTCTTCAAAACTTCAGTTAACTAAGCAAATAAGCAGATGGAAGGGGGAAAAAAAAGTTAGGTCGTTTAATGCCATATATTTGCTACCATTTGTTTTAAACACTTGGCTCCGTCAAACCCCAGGCATTTAATTTACTAGCTTTCCCTTCAATTTAAAGTTACATACTTCTATAATTTTAGTTTGGGAGTTTTTGTTTTCTTTTTTAAAACAGAAGGGAAAAAACAAAGCATTTAGCCAGCTAGTATTATGAGGTATATTTAAAAGACTCTTTGACACACAATAACAGTGCTGTCTGTCCAGAGAACGCAGACCATAGACAGAGCACCTACAAAACTTGTTACTGAATCAGTATCTACATTATCAGTCAACCTCAATTTTTTGTACTGACTTCCACAGAAAGTATGGATATGTGCAATACTCGAAAGACAGAGGCTCAGACATTATCTCAATGCCAGAAGATATTTATGCAGTGCTTTAATGTATCCCTGTGAAGAATGTCACTCTAAATGACAAGGACTGTGCTTTAATCTTCATTGTTGTTTAATCCACTACAAATGCAAATTTTTGCAAGGATATTTTACCTGCTGCATCAGGATTACTTACTAGTCTAAAACAACTACCAGCTTTATCTACAAGAAGAAGCTGGTTCTTTTTTTTCCCCAAATGCATTGGGGCATCTCTTGTCACAGAATGTGCCTAGCTCAGACAGACAGACCCATCACGCACAAAAGTCTCTGCTATGCTGAAGATCCTGTTCTGAACAGAACAGCTCACCAGGCTTCACTGGACTCCTAAGAAAGCAAACAGTTCCAGTTTTCTGGATTGAAAAACTTCTCTAGTGAAAATATTGCTACAGTCCTGAAAATAGACTGTTTGACAGCAAAAAAATTACCGGGTTTACGTTAAATAAAAACTGTTGAAGCAAGCAAGGAAAGAGGGCAGTCAGAGAAAGCCTTCTGTCAATTCTGCACATGGGAAGCAGATCTCAAGTGAGCCAGAGAGCAAAGATAAGAATCTTCCTCTCAATGGCTCCCTTAGTGCTGAAAACAAACCTTCAACAATCCTATTTTTTATTAAACAGTTCAGGAGATTTGCTCTGAACAGATTTCACAGCAATCCAGGTCTCTAACAGAACAGCTATTGTTTCATCCAGCTCTTCTCTGACGTAATGAAGCCACTACAGAACTCCCTGAATCCACGTGCAGTTTTGGATGCAAAGAGTAATCAGGATTTGTCAAAAGGGATTTTTACAGCTCTCAAACTTGATGAAAATTATTCCAATCTGCTGTTTGGAGAACAGGCTGGTTTTGAGAGCATTATTTCACTGTACCATTACAAATCCCATAATTCAGTTGTTTAGGGTTTTTTTTTCCTGCAGATTCATTTAATTGAGAATACTCTAAACTCATGAACAGATTTAGCATTATGAAGTGGTGACTTTTAACCCTGATGCACCACAATGAAATCCACAGACCTAATATTTTTGGTATATTTTTATTACACTCAAACTCAATCCACTTTACCCATATTGTTGGGAAAGTTATCTTCTACCTGCAATACAGGTCTTTCAGTGGAAAATTCAGAGTAAATGCAGCATATTTTAAAATAAATAAATTTATTTACTTAATAGGTTAAGGTCTGTGCTGTCCTGCAGTTAGACCAGCTATAAAATTACTCCTCTTTTACAAAAAATATTAAATTTGAAAATGCATACATCATCCACACAAGACATAAAATAAATATTAATATACACCTATAAAATATTCCACTACTGATTTTACAGTATGAGATAGGTCAGGTCACTATGGACCATCACTTGATTTCAGAAGATGATCAATCACCCACTGGTATAATTTCAAACTGGCTTTTTCTCAGCTGATATAACAATAAACACCTTCAGAGTCAAGTGCCCAATTATACCAGATACGGTAATTAAACTTGCCAAAACCAGAGACTGCCTGAGACTGTGTCAGCACAGCAGATGGCAAGCTGTTCCTGAACATGCCTTCAGAAAAGCTGAGGGGAAGCAAGGAGAGAAATGCATTTTAATTTTTATTTTCCAACTTTCATTGACAGAATTTGGAATTTTGGTAGGAAAAAGAAAATATAGCAGAAGGTAAACCAGTTTCATTGCTGTGAGCTGAAGTAAATTGATTTCTAAATAGTTTACATTCGCAGTCTTCCCAACTAATGAAATACCAAGCTAAAAATTTTACACCTGCTAAAGAATCTATAAATTACTGTCTCTGAGTTCACAGACCAATCACATTTTGATGCATTCCATAAAGTATTTCAAAGCATATACTGACATTATGACCTAGAAGCAAGAAACCACTGAATTTTCAAAGGAGATGAAAATAATTCTTTACTCCCTAAAACTTAACACCATGGATGAAAGAAAAGGATAGAAAAAGAGTGTGTGGTTGTAACTACAAGAAATATACCTACAGCTTTTCAGCCAACATTTTCACTCTTAATATTCATTTTGCTCAAGTGAGATTAAAACAAAACAAAAGCCAAACAAAAAAATCATGGCAAAGTACATAGCAATGTCTGCAAGCCTGTCATACAGTGCCTGCTTCTTTCTGATAGGGTTCCTCACTTAAAATCCACTTTTAATTGTGCTGAATGACCCATATAAACCAACCTCAAATCTCTTAAATTTTCAAACATCCAGCCTCCTTTCCCTTTCTTATCCACAGTGATACAATTGTACAATTTGCATCCTCCTCACCTCTCACAGCACCAGAGATTTAGCTGCAGTCTGCAATCATTCTGACCTTACCAGATGCAGATTGCAAGCCTACACACTCTCCTAAATAGGACCAGCAGGAAGGTAGAGTCAGCATTCCTACTCACCAACACACACAGAATGATGCCAAGTCTTTTTAAGTCAGTTGAAACATTTCTGTGGGTATGGAGGCTGGTGCCTCTCCCTGGTCCTTTCCGCAGGGACGGATGGGACGCTCTGTGCTGGCTGCTGAAACCCCTGCGCTTCCTGCCTCACCAGACCTACTCTGCATGAAAGTATTAGTTTGGTTCACGTTTCTGGCAAGTGCTGGGCTTACCTTGCACATGCCACAGAGGGTGTACGAACAGACAATCCTATAACTCTGGATTTATTTTTGGAAGGAATGAGGCTTGGGGCATGGTTTCAGCAGTAAAGCAACTCACGTAGTCTGGATCCGGTTGCTGTCCTCCTCAAGCAACCTCCAGTCCCTTCCCCATTCACACAGGGAATACAAGTCACAGATGCAAGAAAGGAGGCAGTGGTGGCCACCTCTGGAAATAAAGCAGTGGGTAAGGGCTCGTGTGACCAGCCAAATAATTAATCCTGCCCTCAATTTGCTTCCGCTTTGTTCCCTGATGAGAAACCTCAGCTCTGGCAGCCGCCGTTCCTAGACAGCTTTACAGGCCGCAAACCCCCTCACCTCGTGCAAAGGATGTACTTCAGCGATATTTGAGCTGCAGATTTAAGGAAAGTCCTCCCTTTCTAGTTCATGAAGTGCATGAACATCTGATTAATTCAATATGTGCTGAAGCACATTACAACTACAAAAGCAAACTGGAAGGGTGGATGCTGTTTGTCCTGCTCTACCACTTTCTTAGCCTGTTCAATTTACAGATCTGACTTATTTTTCATGTCGTACAAAGAAAGACTTCTCTATCATCACAGCAAAGATTCTGGTGCCTCCTGACTTAAGTAGGCTATTATTAACTCACTAGAGCAATGGAAACTTGTTATCACTATGGGATTTTTGACATAGTTGGCCTCAGACAACTCTTTGAATATACATTTTTAAAAAAGGAAGCCAATGCCCACATTAATTATGGCAGATCAATAATATTTCTCTGGATAGCATGAGTGAGAAGGAAGAGCAACAGAACATACTAGTGGGCACATGAAATAGGAGACAGCACCAGACCACTGCTAAGGATGATGGAATTTCACAGAACTTGTTTAGACACAGTATCTGGGAAAACAACCTTATTGTAATAATCTAAACTACTGAAACTAGGAAAGAGGCCCATCTGCAAACACACAACCAAAGACCCACCTGAAACAGACCTGGAATTTTGAGTTCTCCCTGCCTGTAAACACGTGCACACCAATGTGCCAGTATTTGTTAGGCACAGCAGGGGAAGCAAATGTTTTGGTCAACTCTTTAGAGTGATCAGACTTGTTGGGAGATTAGAACAGGCAGTAGAAAGTAGGATGAGCTGGCATAAAAGCAAGCCAAAACAAGAATTTGCTATAGTTCACCTACTGCCAAATTACCAGGACTTAAGCATTTTTAAATACAGCTCATAACAAAGAGCTACTGGATTCAGTTACACTTCCCCTGCCTGTCAAGACAAAGCAGCAGCTCTCCTCTCACAGCCAGCTCAGCCTCCAGCTGCTCAGTGCAAGCTGACTACAGCCCCACCTCGGGGCACGAGGACCCTGACAGCATTCGAGAGACATCCATGTACCTAAACTCTTATCAGAAGATGAAGTTCCCACTAAAACTATTCAAGTAGTTTCTGTTTTCTACACTAGAAAAGTGCAAAGAAGAAACTTAACTGTGTTTGTTAAGGAAATGTGAAAGCAGCTAATTACTGTCTGAAATAATACACAATGTTTATTTAGGCACTTTTTAAAATTTCCACCCTCTGTTTTTGAGGGTTATTTGAGCTTTTGATGCTTTCAGAGGCTCTTTATGTTAAAAACCAGAAATCTAAATAATTACTCAGAAACTAAATATATTATTTTTAGAAATAAAGTACCTCTTTTTTTTTTTTTTTTTT
>VZSE01006121.1:667787-712865 GCA_013398275.1 Promerops cafer | reverse complement strand
TTTTGTGTGTGTGTGTGTGTGTGTTGGGTTTTTTTGATTTTGTTTTTTTTTTCCCCCAGGGTACAGGAAACAACTAATTAAATAATATTGACAGACCACAACACGACTTCATATAGAAAATTATTCCTATTTATGGTAATTTCTTCCAGTGTACTAAATTCCAATAAAACTCACCAATGCTGAGTGGTATTTGGCACAAAGGCCTGTCTAAGCTGTACTGGACTAATACCTGGGACAGGCTCCTCCCTAGACTGCTGGGAGAAGAGTGAAGACAACCATTATAGAGAAACAAAAGACACCAGCAGGGAGGTGGAGGTCCTGGCAAAGCCAAGAAATACAGGAGAAATATTTGCTTTCACAGATGCAATTCTTCAAATTATAAAGTGAGGGTGCAGTCAGAGAAGAGAAGCTGAGGAAGTTCCTACTCTGCCCTCCCACCCATTCTCCTGCTACTTCTCCCTCACCTGCAATTGTGCACTCACCCTCTGGGAAATAGATTGAGCTCCCTAAACCAGCACATTACTCTCAGGAAAAAAAAAAAAAAAAAGGCAGGTAGCTTTAATGTTAGAATGAACAGATTCAGATGCAAACAGAAAACTAAGGCACAAGAAAGAATCACATGGCCATGATCAGGGTGCGAAGAAAGGAAGTAGGACATCCCCTTTGGTAGAAGAAAGATACTATGCTGGCAGAAGAACTGAGTTGATCTAAGCATATTGCCAAGGTACATCAAAATAATCCCCAAAAGCACACAGGCTCTAGGCACCCAGGGAAAGACTACAGTTCTATCACACAAAAATACTTTTTTTTTTAATGCACATGCATCCTGATATTCAGGAAGGAAAGGAAGACTGCATTTCCTTATTTCTCAGAGAGCTGCCAATGAAAGAACATATTGCCTAAGGTCACATTTTGGAGGGCCAGATACCCTGTGTTTAAGAACACCATTCTCATCTGGCATTGAAGATTTGCTCTAATTCATGGTATAATTAACATTCAACTCCTAATACATTAATTACTAAAGATTTTTCTTGTCCTACATGCAAGATCTTTGTATTTGTCAGAAAACCCTCAAAACCCAGTAATGACGCCCAAGAGGATAGCCAAAATGACTAACCTTATCTCAGTTGTGCTAATTTTTCTACATCCTCTTTGCAGAGAGAAAAGAGCTGCTCTGAAACCCCCTTGGTCTCCACTGAGCAAGCCTGGGGACTCGCTGCCTAATTAGCTCTTGTGAATAATCCTCCCCTTCTCTGCAAAGTCTACCTGTATTCTGCAGATTGCCTGTGACCAGAAAACATCCTTCTACAACCTGAAAACAGGATTCTTCTGAAGGCAGAAAAAGCTTTGGTCTTGCACATTTTCTACACAAGGAAGAAAGCACAGCCCAAAGTTTACTGCATCGCGCTGTCCAGCAGAGTGCTGTGATTATAGCAGTACCAAATATTTCTCTTGAGGGCCAGGAAACACGGAGCACAACCAGAGGATACATTCACACAATGACTCTTTGTTAGCAGCCTTCAGCAGGCAGAACGTTCACCTGTAACACCAGCTGGCAGCCCAAACCAGGACAAGGGCGCTGAGCGGTTTCTGCCCCCTTTCCCTACATAAGCACCATAGAAGGCCACATTGTTTCACTAAAGCACTGGAAACAATTGCAGAGAAATTAACGCAGAGAGTCACGGAGTTGCACACGATACCTATAGAAAACTGCATGCACACAAACCGTGGCTTTTCTACACTTGAAAATTTAACAATTATTTTTCTGCATAAGACTTTTATTAAAAAAAAAAGCAAGACTAAGACCAACTGTTTAATGAGGCAAAGGCGTAAATCCTCATCAAAAGCATTTCTGAAGTTGCACAAATTAGAAGGGCAAAGGTTATTTATGTGGCTATTTCTGTTTTTCAATGCCTCCGGCTGCAAAGCCAGTTGATGCCAGTTTAAGAGGTAAAAGTCCACCCCAACCTCCACATCTGTGCTTAGTGGCCCTGGCTGAGGCCAGGTGAGTGCCCACGGTGCTGTCCCCAGGGCCAGCCGGCAGCAAAGCCATGAGCACGTTGAGCAGCACTAACGGGGGCAGTAAAGAAGAGCCTGTGAAATCAGGAGGATCGAGCCTCTTGCAACCAATTCTGCAGACAGGGCCATTGCCACACCAGACAATGCTACGTTCCTAGACAGTTCTCTAGGATATTTGTCAGCTAAGATATCAGTGATTTATTATTCTTTCCCTAGTGCAAGGTTACTAGCACAAGCAGGAGTTCCTTCAAGATGAATCTCTCTCAAACTCTCCATCCAGATCACCTTCAGCCATGTACTCTTCTAATGCCGTCAGCTGAAGTTTAATAAAACTTGCTGGTTCACAGGATTCTGCAAACTAGAGACAATAATGCAGCCAGGGAACACAGGAGAAACTGGAAAGACTTTGACATTTAAAACATCATTAACTGCACCTACTCGTGTAGATTAACTGATTTTTATAATTGAAGAGAAAGTTGATTAACAGTTCTGTAATTACACAACTGGTATTTTTAGGCTCTAATCATGTGTCACTTAAGCACATGCATAATTTAACCTATCCAGGTGACTGAAGTTATGCCTAAAGACTTGCATGACCTGCAGCAGCACCAGGGACAGGCTTTGAAAGGAAACAGCTTTTTCAGACTGGCTCTAGCCACAAACTAGAATACTGCATTATACTCACAACACAAAGCCAATTTACATGCTATTTTAACAGTGTTGTACAGCAGCATGACTGTCTTTGAACCTGTCCACATGGCTGCTGTACTGAGCTCTGGCAGATAAATTAGTAGAATGCAGCTTTGGTTTCTCCTAACTCAAAGAATCAGGTTCAGCTTCCTGAGAAAGTTAAACAAGAATGGGAACAGCACTAAAAGGCAAATATGCTGCTGCTAACACTGAGAAAAAAAAAATCCAGCAATATTCTTTACATGAGACAAGTTACCAGCATGAATCATTTGCCAACAGAAAAAACCTGACGGGAGGGATCAAACTCATCTTGGTGCAGCTCAGTTCAGACACAGACTGGAGCACAGCACATCTGGTAAAAACAAGTGATCTTGAACCTGTTAGCACACATTCAGAAAAGCAGGTAAAGAACAACATCCTCTGTGAACAAGAATTTAGATACAGGAGTATTCAAGAATAGCCACCATGTGCTTGCAGTACAATTGGACAAGGCTACAAAGCAATTTGGACTATGCTTTGAAGAGGCCATGGAACCTGACTTGTGCTGGCACAGCTCAGTCCATGCCTGTTCACAAGGCTGTGAGACCCAGAAAACATTCATGTGCCATGGGTGATGCACAGAGTAACTGACCACTTCCTAATGGAATAGCACAAACCAAATCTCAGGCACCTTAGAGCAAGCTTCCAACCCAGCTTCACAGCTCCTGTCTAGTCTGGGGTGCCACAATCTCATTTTCATAAGCCTCTGCACATGATCCCAACCTATCTCATACCAGCACCAGCATTTATGCAGTCACATGGAAGCTGGTTCAGGGAAATGACCAACAAAATAATCCACCAAAAAAAAAAAAAAAAAAAAAAAAGGGAAAGGCAGTGACGAGAAGTTTATTCAATTCAGATCTCCAGTGACGGTGCACACAAGGAAGCAGAAAGGGACAGGTGAAAGGGAGACAGGGTTTAGAGGAGTTTTGACTGGATTACAACACACCTTTAAGAAGAGCTTTGGCACATATGGGAACATCTAGCAAAGGGCTTGAACAGCAACCCTTAACCTGAGGTAATTACCCTGCAACACATCTCAAGCACTCCAGGTCAGTCAGAAAAGATATTGTCAATAAAATGAGTAAGAGTGGGAAGGACTAGGCTGCTAAACAATACTAGCTCTAGGAGAGCCCCAACTCTAGAAATTTTTAAGCACTAAGTGAAATTAAGTTTTCCTAACAAAGCATCTGGAAACTCATTTGCAGAAGGCATAAATGTAGATTTACTTATTAAACGTAAACATTTAGAGCCAAGTTTTTCAAGTTCACATTTCACAAAAACTGCAGCATTAGAGAAAAAATTAGCAGACATTTGGATAAGAACCATCAGCCAGGGACACCTTGCAAAATTTGACCCAGAACATGTCAGGGGACTACAAAGTGAAAATTCTTAGCAGAGGTGACAAGAATCAAGTAGATAAGGCAAAGAAAGTACCACTTCGGGTAGAGGTAAGTGGGAACAAAGCATGGAACAAAAGCTGGGATTCAATTGCAAAAACCATTGTGCTACCACTGACTGAGCTGTAATAGACACTTTCCCAGGCTTTGAGGATTACAGAGTTATGGTGTAAGACTGAACACCTAGACCAAACTCATTTAGAGTTGTAACTGAGAAAGTACTCTCAAGCAAGAGTGATTTAGTGTAACACAGCAAAAATACACTTCATTAATCACCCAAAAGGTTGCCAGTAAAAAATCAAACAAAAAAATTAAAATCAGCAAACCAGAACTTAATCACAATATGCCAACTCTCAAAACTACAACTTCTTTCCCTTTTTTTTTCACATCTGCTCAGTTTAGCAGTAACAATTAAAGGCAGAATCCAATAGCACTGGGTGTCATCCAGACCAGGCTTTGGGAACCATGAAAAAGAAACAAAAAGCTTGACCAGGCTGTTACAGACCTTGAAAAAGAGGTCCAATGCTCTCCAAATCAAAAAGAGGCCTCAAATTCTTGTTATTAAATTAGTACCAGTAAGTCTAGACATTGGTAAGACTCACATGTGCATAATTTCCACAAACTATAAGCACACAACCACACTCATTGAAACTGTGTATTGGCCTGGTGCACGCTCGTTGCAAAACACACGATGTGCATTTAAACAAAATAAGCACTTGGTGTTGGACTGTATATGATGTAAATTAGGGCTCTCCAGAGACAGGCTGAAGATGAAGTCCGCTTAAAGCTTCACAGAGGGTTTACAATAGCTGTTTCTGAAGTTGGATGACCTAAAATAATCAGCTGTCCAACTACATGCAGCAGAGTACTAACTTGATTACTGAACCAGCCTCTAAAATTCTGATTCTGAAGCTGTAGAAAAATCAACAGATATGCTATCACACAAATCTTATTCCATCCTCTTTGAGCTGAGAACAAATGAAACAGATGGGTTGACATACATAACTGTGTAAATTGCACATTTACAATACACACAAAGTGTTCAAACATTTCAGAAAATGTGACTACAAGATGCATGAACTAGCTTAAGTTAGAATGACTTTGTACAAATCTTCAGGAAAAAAACTTATACTGCTCTTAATAATATAAAGATTAAATAAACTAGCTGCAATGCAACTCTTAGGATTTTTTATAACACAGAAATCCCCATAATTAAGGTTCAATCCAAGCCTACCATTTCAGCAGCATCTGAACTTTGCTTTAGTTAAGGGGCAAAAAACGCATAACTTGTAAACGAAGCTTTAATGTGCTGGAAGTTTGGCACCATACTTTAAGTTCTCCTTGGCAATCAACCACATTTATCTTACAGACTAATCCTGCAACATCCTTATACAATATGCTGTCAAACCACTTGCCACAGTTAAATATTCTGTCCTTTCATAAAGCAGCTTTTCAGAACTACCAGCACCACTATTAGCAATACAGTTCTTTTACTCCCTGTATTCCCCATATGTTCAGGAGACTTTTCACCCAATTTTTGTGAAGGAAAATAAAGTCATATGCGGTTTTCCTCTTGTTTTTTTGTATTTCATTATCCCATCAGAAGTTCACTGGCCTTTCCTTCTTGGAAATAACACGGGAGTAAGAAGTGTCCTCTGCTCACCTAACAGCAATTAGACAACCTGCATGGTCCCTTCTGTGCAAAAATTATAATGGCTGGGGAGAAAAACTCAGGTTGTTCTGTGGGTCCAGCACACCTGGCAGTTAAAGAATGTGGCTCACATTCTACATGCTAAGCAAAATATAGGTGTAAAGGCTGAAAAAAACTCACCACTCCTCAAGAAAACTAGCGTTCCTTCCATCAGTGGAACAGCTGTGATGGAGATTGCTCTTGGAATCCCCACTGCTGCTCAGGGCTGTGGTCCCACCCAGCTAAGGTGCAGCTGGTTGGCTGCTTAATGACTGGCTGCTACCAAAAAGACAAGTCACCTCCTGCACATCCTCCCTCCCCTCCTGCACAGCAGCAGGGATGCCCAGCTAATCCTGTGCTGAGCCAGGATGGGGAGCAAAGCTGGCCAACACTAAGGTTTTGGGAGTTTACTTTTTCTGTTCTTTTGTTAGATTAGTTTTTTATTACTTACCTATAATTTAGGCATAAGAAAAGCCAAGCTTCCCAAAATAAAAACAACACAAACCAAGGATTAGGTAGATCACTTTCAGTACTGGCTGTATCACGATACATGACACCATCACCTCTACATTCTCATTATATGAGCAAAAGCAAAGGGATTAAATAAAAAAAAAAGACAATAACAAGACTGCAGAGACTACAATAGAAGAAAAAGAGGACTTCAGGCCAGAGAATACAAAGAAAGTGTGCGACAAAAGTTCAAGTTTACCACAGGTCAAGTGGACTATTTTTTGTAGAATCAATTAAAACACATGGACTCATTTGTCAGGGGCCACAGCTATTTGTCAGTATCAGAGGTAAAAAGTGACATAGCTTTAATATTATATAAGTATCTTATCCAAATACACACAGAGAATGAGATTATTCAGTAATTTATCTGATGAAAAGTCAGCTGCTGAAATTTCAACCACTGAAGGTAAAATGCACCAAGACAGAATTATTCACAGACACAAGAAATATCACCTCAAAACCAAAACGTCAATTCTGAAAAACACACACATTGATTTTACTATCAGTCTGCCCTTTAAAAAGTGTGAAAAAGAAACAGAACTAATGTTGCTTGTTTCAGGAAATAAACAGGGCATGTAAATATCACAGCCAGTGTAGACTCTGCTGAAAGAAATTTGGAATTCCAAAAGAAATAAATATCAACTAAAAAAAGACAGATATGTTTTTCAGGCTAAATATTTTGGCATGAGAAGTATCATTTCATATTGTCTTGGTATTTCAAAGCTTTACAATATAGAAATCCATTCTCCAGTCTTTCAAGACTGCAAAATTCTATCAAGCATCTCTTCACACACACTTTTTGATAAGTCCTCTTAGAGATTTATTTGTAACATTTCTGGTGTCAAAGTGCAAACCAATATAGCCAAACTCTATTATGTCAGAGTCAGTTATTTAAGTTCAAAACAATACTGTTCTGTTTAGAAAACGCTCATCTGTCACAACTGTCCACGAGGATTGAATGGTTAACAGAAATGCACCTCATGAACAGGCCATGAAAGAGAAGCATGAAAAATTTGGGTGTTGGTCCAAAGTTTCCAGGAAAGGGAAGCACAGCAAGTGGCAAAGATAACTATGAGAAAAAGAGAGGACTTTGGATGCTGCAGTCTGTATCACCAGCAGTCCAGATAAAGCTGGGCTGATGTGGTAAGACAAAATGGTAATGCAGCAAGACTAGTTAGGCAGAGCCTCAAGGGACAAGAAAATAAATGAAAGTTTAAAACACAATGGAGTAACTCTCTCCAAGATAATCCACGTGGGGAGATAGATGATCTGATACAGATAGTGTGAGATAACTGTCAAATGCAAGGTGATGTTCCAAGGTGCCTTTGTATGACAAGTGAACATTACCCTTCCACTGCTGAGCCCTAGCAAGCAAAAAAGTATCAAAGTACAACATCAGGAAACTAAGGTACAAACAGTCCAAACTCAGCCTAAATAGCTCCACATGCACAAAGGTTTATCCTCTCCTGCCTTGAAATAGCAAAGTCAAGAATGGCCTCATACCAGAAGGTATGAAGGATGATCTAGCAGACACTTATCTCACCCACACAGACACATTTAAAAAAAAAGACTGAACAGCCGGAATTGCCACACTGAACAACTCACTCCTTAGAATAATTCCTGATTTAATGTTGGACACCATCCAGCAATTATTCAAAGTTGCTAAATAGTCACGGAGCAGCAGGGAAATTTTTCACAAAAGGAGCTTGCATAAAACGTCCTACACTGAATTCAACCAAAACACCTGTTTAACAGAGGTTTCAAAACATTTGGCGAACACACGGCAAATATAAAACACTGCAAACATACTACATTGGTTTTAACTCTCATAGTTCTGTAAATTCGAGACTCAGCAGCCTTTCTGGCAATCTGTACATTTCTAGGCTACATCAGCACCAGAAAACCCACCAGAGCTAAATTAAAAATGAAATAAAAGAACCGAAATCCCCCACTCGTCAAAACTAAACCCAACACCAAACCACTTTAGGTAAGAAGAGCAAGTACCACGCAAGTGGCAGATGCCAAGCACTCTTATAAAGTCAGAATGGAAGGCTGCATTTTCAGCTTCTTCCTAGAGGAGTGCTGGATTTGCAGTTTCTAGAAAAACACAACCCAAATTTCCACACAGTTCACAGATATACTCAGAAATGGAAGATTCATGGGCACGAATCCCCGTGGTTTTTAAGAAAACACCATGAAATAAAACACCTTTATTTAAAATGAAACAAAGCATCTTATTAGAAGTTCAAGCAGACTAGAAATCCATATATTTAGACTTCACACTTATATTTTCAAAATTACTTGAAAGCACTTGATGCGGTAAGTCACTCTAAATTCTTTTAATATTAAGGAATAAACTTACAGGGATGAAGAATCGTTTAACAGCCAGAACATAGAGCTGGATTTGAAATTGTGTTTTCTTTGCAGACACTCACGCATCTCTAAGTATCTATATATATATATATGCTCTCTTATGCATAAGATGTTGAAACTGCAAAAATCAAATAGGTGTAAAGACCAGAAGAGAAGGACCACTGCAGCCCAAAGAACTACACCGTGCGAATTCTGGTTTTAGACCAAACCACCATGACGGACTGAGGCAGCACTGGCAGCACTAACGGGGAGCTCGCGTTTCTAAGCGGTGCGGTGCCTCCGCCGCGGGAGCCGGCGCTGCTCGGGGCGCGGGACCGGTGGCTGCCCCGGGCACCGCGCGAGGAGGGCGGCGGCGGCGGGAGNGACAGGTCTGATCCAGCGGCCCCGTCCCTGCCCCCTCCCCGCCGGGCGCGCCCGGCCCCGCCGCCGCGGCACCCCCCACCCCGCGGCTCTCACCATTCTCCTCAGGGCCGGGCTGGGTCTCGGCGCCGACTCTGGTTCTCCTCTCGCCGGGCAGCTCCTGCTCGTGGTTCGGCGTCGGCGGTGGCGGGGCCTGTCTCCATCTATCGGGGCTGGGCTCGGCGGCAGCGGAGGGCTGGGTGGGGAGCGGCCGGGCGAGGACGACGCTCCGGGGACGAAGGGAGACCGAGGACGGCGCTGGTTCGGCTCCGCACCGGGACCCAGGGCTGGCGGCGGTCTCGGCCCGGCGCCTCTTTCTCATAATTGTGCGACTCGGCCGGCGGAGGAGCCGCGGCGCTGCCGCGTCAGCGCGCACCGCCCCCGGGAGGAGGCGGGGGCTGTCGGGGCGGTGCTGCCCGCCCGGGGACGTGAGGGGGTCTCTCGGCCTCTCCACACGAGCGGCGGGCCCCGAGCGAGGTCCCGAGATACCCTGAGAAGGCGTCAGTGGCTGCGGGCGGGCAGGCGGCCGTACCGCCCTGGGCTGCTGGTGAGGTGAAGGCGGAGATGTTAAAAATGGAGCTTCCCGGGAGAGAAACCCTCCTGGCTGGGAAGGCGCGGTTCAGAGAGGAGCCCCGCACCTCCGCAAAGGCAGCGGCTTCACATCGGGCTGCACGGCGTCCCCGAGGACACGGACCCGGCAGGAGGGGTCACCTCAGCCCGGCCACATCAGAGCCAGCTCCTGCCCCCGGAGAGGGACCCAGCCTTGCTGCCTGTTAGAACCACAGGGCAGAGAGCAGCGTTAGTTCACATCAGTTCACGCTTTTCTTGCCAGCCCTCTCGCATGTGGTAGTGCCGCCATTAGCACCGCACCGGAGGCATCTTCTAACAGGCCTGAGCCAAACTGGAGGAAATTTCGTTTTGGAGGGAAAAAGCGGGATGCGTTTCTTCCGCTTCAGTCAACTTAGTTTCCAGTTTAGATTAGGAACTGCCCAGGGGAGGAATCTTGTCTTCTTTTGTCCCTGTATGCAATCTGCAAACTTGGAGAATCAGTACCGCAAATGAAAAGCCGTATATAATAATTTCTACTATATGTGTCATTATATAGCTTTTGCAACAACTTCGGTGCTACAGTAAACAGCATTTGTAAGGGAAGAGAGAGAGATTGGGTTTGGCTTAAATTATTTGTGTTCCTTGAATTAAAAAAACTAAAGAGATGCTAGAAAAATATCTCATCTCTTTTTAAAATACTGTGGCCATGCAAGAGCAGTAATTATATATAAACTCAATCCAAACATTCAAAGTAATTTAAAACATTTGATTTTTCATTGTCAGGCCTCATAATTTGTCAGCTGTTGTGAGTTGTTTATCTGCATTTATTTGTATGCTGCAAAATTCCGGCATTAGTGCTGGGCTGAGCTGTCGTGTGCTCACACCTGAACCCTGGGCTTGTGCATCACAGGGTAACAGAGTCCACTCCAATGATCAGACAGGCACGATCAGAAATCAAACCAAGCATTAACTTGCAGCAGCCACTTTTGCTGCCTTTTTTTTTTTTTTTAACAGAACTGTAGATAACAAGAAACAAAACGTTCTTGCATTAACAGCCATTTAGCAGGGCAAGTCCAGTTGTAAATTCTGGTGTCAGAACACCTTTGCTGCGGACAATAGGTGCAAATTTGGGAAGACACAGCAACTGAGGCATCCTGCTCAAATAAGGGTGTTGCAGGGAGTTCCTCTGCTGCAGGGGAGCTCCTAATGCTTGTTTTAAGTTAACTTCAGAAGGATTCCTGCTGTCTTACATAGATATGAAAATTAGGCTATTAGGACTCTCAATTTCCATAGAAATGGAAAATTAGGCTTTTCCAGGAAAAACTTAAATGAGTTCTGAGTACAAGATCACACAACAAAGAGGCTCCATTCACTCTCTTACTGTGTAGAAGTCCCAAGCCTGCTGATCTGCCACTACTTGTTCCTGTCCAGATTCCAATGTGCTAGTTCGTGCTCAGGAAGCAGGAACAGAAGGAGCAGTGGAAGCCCCGTAGAATTTTTTGGGAAATGGTTCAAGAATCTTCCAAAGTAGAGAAAATGGGGGATTTTTGAATTCTTCAGTTGACACCATAAAGCATTTCTGAGAAATGACCTCATTCCTTCTTCCTCCCTCCTCTTCCCTTTCTAATTAATTGATCTAAAGCTCACATCCCACATTAATGAGTCAGCTCTTCTATGACTGGATCCTTCACCTCATCTCACAGCACTGCTTGGGCTATACTGATTTGATTCTCATGCTTATCATGAGATTGGCTTCTAAGTTTCATATTTGTAAATCTAAGAGCTAGAAAAAGCAAGGAAATTAGGAAAAAGTAGCTGAAGGCAAGCCTGGGCATGACTCTTCTCTGGTACAAGCTATTAGTTTAGGAGAATGTGTGTAAGGTGAGGAATTTCCATGCCTTGTTTTCCTGTTGATCCTGCAAAACTGTAGAGATCAACATCAAACTGTTTGAGAGTTCAGCTGTGATAAGCTTAGTTGGAGAGAGCACATTGTTTCAGGAACAGCTTGGGATGAAAATGAAAGGAAAATGAGTCATGAACATCCTCTCTGCCTCGTGCTGTCTGGGGGAGCATGAGCTTTCATTGTTGTGGAGGCAAGAACACAGCACCACAGTGAAACACACACCCCTGTGACCTGACAGTGAGGCACATGGCCTAAGGAAGTCACCTTATATCCTCTTACTACCTTCATCAGCCGATTAGATCAGCCATACAGAACATGGCATGATTTGACCCTAAACTAGCAGTTTGCCATCCAAAAGGTGAATTCTTGTACATTCAGATGTTAAATCTTGTAAATTACTGCAGTAGGATAAATATTTGCTACTTGTCATGCTAAGTGTTACCTTCCATTCACACTGAAAGTCAACTCAAAATTCTTCTGCTGTCTCCTTCCAAATCAACAGCTGTCAGCTATGAATGACAAGAAAATAATGAAGCATTATTTTATACCTTATGGCATTTAAGGACCTTTAACTTGAAGCAAGCTTCTGCTATCTCAGATTGAATATAACTGGTTAAGAAAAACCTCCTCTTCTTATGTGGTTCCCATATCTCGTTTTTATATCTCAAATCAAGCTATCAGTCTGTCCTTGACACATTGAGTTTATTATGTAATCATCACTAGAACTAGTAAAGTTTGTGATGTCAACCCCAATAGGTTTTACATTCCATTAAATCAACTGTAACTCAGTCTCAATGTAAGTGCTAAAGGATAAGAATCCTCTCTTAGGAAGCTCTTATCTCAATATTGCAATACCCAGTAGCCAGGATGCTGCTGTTTGATTGCTCGCCCTCACATGGATGAAACACTGACTCATGCGTAGAAAAAAAACCACAGCATTCCTCTTGATGAGAAACTAAATGAGTTACCATTAAATGAAAGTGACCTGTTTTTGCCTTGTTTGTTTGACACTATAAAAAGTTTTACCAGATATGTACTGTTATTCTGCAGTTCTTCAAAATAAGTGCTAGAGTTCAAGTAGTTAAATAAGTTGCAAATGTTGACTGATAAGGAGATCTAGTTAATGTCCCACTCAAAGCCAAACAAATTCTCTGTAGAAAGCATTTTTTTTGTCCCACAGTGAAGTAATCTGTGGCAGAAAAGAGTTATTATTTGTTCACTTTTCATATTTTTGAAACAGGGGTGAATTCTCCCAAATGCCTTATTTTTTCTCTGGCCACAGGTTTGTCCTGTTCTGGTTTACCCAGGTAAATAATTCCTCCAGCTACAGCTATAGTAGCAACTCAGCAGTTTACATTCAGACTGCTACTCCTAAAAACTGAAGATAGTTTCTTTTTTCCACATGGAAGTTTAAAATTTGTCAGGTAAGGCAAAAACCATACAATGACACAGTTTAATGGGATCTGTAAGTCCCCTCCATTATTTGTAGAAGATTTTTCTAGTGCTGATATTGCTGATACTTTGTGACAACATTTGTCCAATACCTTTCCTATAATATACCAAATAACATTACAATCTCATAACTTGGCAACAATTGAAAATATACTGTTTTGGAATGGGATGAAGTAGAAACAGCTAGGAGGAGGCTTCTTGCCATTGAAACTAGGGAAAATAAAACTTAGAAAATGTGTAACTTCACAGTTTTTAAATTGTTTAGTAATTTTTGTTACTTTGTTGGTTTGTGGTACATCTCAGAGTCACACATCTTCTGAAGAAGTCCCAAAGTTTTAGTAATCTTTTTGCATTATATCAAGGTTCCTTAAAGGCAAAAAGCAGTTAGGCTAAGCAGTGTGTTAGCTTTAATAGCTGAGATGTGTTCCCTCAAAAGAAACAAGCATACAGGAATGGGTCATAAAATCCAAGGTAAATTCAAGATACTCCAGGAGAAGGATAACGTACAAAAAGTTAATTTTGCATATTTAACAGTCATTAAACAAATTATCCCCTGTGACTGATTTAGATTCCAATCTCACAGATAATGGATGTCTTTAAAATCAAGTAACAAAACTGCTCAGGTATTAAAATCAATGAAATAACATCAGCATCTCAGTGTACCACACTGAGGGAAGATGGAGGTAGCATGGCTTTGGAGGGAAGAGCTGATCTGCTATCACCTGAAGGCCACCAGTGCAGTTCAGCTCCTCTCTGATAATTGCATTTAAGTATTAAGTAAGGGCCAGAGCATAAGGCAAAGTCAGCCACTGACTTTGAAACACATAAGCAGGGAATGGCATGTGAGGCTTCTGTTTTTCAGTGCTTCAGTGCTTTGCTGGGAATGGCAAATCCCCACTAACACTAGGAAAGGACTGGAGGGTGGCTTTCTGATGGCAGCACAAAGGGCTTGATGACCAAACACACCAAGCTCAGAGTGCAAAACCTGTTCAACTTTGTACTAGGACTTGTCACGTCCAAATGAGGCAACAGAGAGTGTGGGTTTTCCAGTTTTAACATCTGCATTAAAGATATTTCATAGTAATAGGAAGGGATATCAAGTTAATGAGGTAATTGAGCACATTCAGAATGTTCTTTTACATGCTCCATGAGTGCACAAAAAGAGATACATTACCCAACCCATCATCTAAAGTAGAATGTAAGCATATCCTGTATTTGGGAATATGATATGTTACTTCCTGCTCAGAAAACAGTTTGAGAGCTTAACCAACATAGGCCACAGTCTTGCACAAAACTGCCAAGGGTGTGCCTCCACACATCTCTATTTAGATGTGTAAAATCAGTAGCTGCCAGGAACTGTATGGGTGCATTTACAACATAATGGTGACCTTTTGCAAGATTTTATCAGTGCCTGCCTTTAAAAATATAACTACACCGACTTTATCTCAGTTTCGTTCCTTCTGAACTTTCTCCTCCCTTTAGCTTTTTAGAAAAGCTTCCCTGTGAAAATTGTTTCTGCTGCAATCTTTGAGCCCACAAATTCTTGTTTTTATTTGTTGGCAGCTGAGCAGATGGTCAAGCAGTGAGGTGGCCTTTGCACAGAGATGATCCAGGTGCAAGAAACAGGGGTGCAGCATCTCCTTCCAGGACTGTGTTGCTTGAACCAGCAGGGAAAGCAACAGCAGCTGAAGGTACCTGAATTTTACCAACTAGAGAAAGTTCACAGAGCTCTGCTTCTTGATGTTTTGGGGGTTTTTAAAATCCAGGCATAGGTAACTCATAATCAAAATGTAAAATTTTAGGTGACTCTATATGGGACAGGTCTTAATTGTACAATTTGAAATTCTTAAGTGATAGTGACCATGACAAAAATGTCACTTTGTCCTGCAGAAGCTTGCTCATCCATTTCTTAGAGAAGGAGGTACCAGTGGGCATGCATTTACTCTTGGTTCCATTATTACTATAATGTAAATTTACTTAAATTTACTTTTGAAATCAGCTACCACAGAAATACTCATCTACTAGATAAATATCTGCTTGCTAACTTTCTGTAGTCAGTTGCTTTAAATCCATGAGGATGTACCAATTCTCCAGCATAAGTTTCCACTTCCTTTTGAAAGAAATATTTCATTAAAAGGAGACCACTTTTCTTGTAGCTTTGACAGGGACACATCACAACAAAGGTGGAAATTAAATTAACTGAACTACTGTTGAACTTTTAAATGTACCAATCCTGTCGAATTTCCTTGTATTCCAAAGTGTGTACAATACCCAAGTTCACATATTCTGGCAGCCTTTCTGCAAAATATGGGGAGAACCAGCATGAGCACATTTCAGCCTCTGATGAAACTGCAAAAAGCCTTACTTTTTTTGTTTCCAAATCTAAGCCTGGCAGTTATACCACCACTAATGCAACCCCAGAAAGTCAGTGGGACCATAACACAGACAAGGACATGCAGAAGATCAGCTTGTTTTAAGTTCCTGTTACTGGCAGCTTGAGCTGGTGGGCACGATGGCTTTGTTTCTTTTCACAGAGTCCAAAAGATTAAACCCCCTCATTAATGGTCTCCATACTGGAACAGAGGAACATGTTATTGTCCAAGATAATGTGCAAAATCACTTCAAATCATGTTGGTACTGCTCCAAGTAGAAAAGAGGAGGAAAGAAAGGAGGTCCTATGTTCATGGGCAAGGAGAAAGAACAGAAACCAGACAGCAGAATACCCATGAGCATAACCCTAAAAAAAGCTGAAAGCTCTTTGATCTAAGCACCTTCTTGGTTAAAAGGTCTTTGAGTTGCAAGCAAAAACCTATTCTCAGCTATTTGATGTCCTCAGTATTCAGGGAAACAGGATCTTGCACATTCTTTATCAGTAAGAGGAATTCCAGAGATACCTGAGCTTCCACCATCAACCTCTCTCAAGAACAGAAAACCTTGAACTTTGATTGCTCACCACTGACAAAAAGGATAACAGTCTGAGTTGCCCTTCTTCTTTCCTCAAAAACTGTAGAGATAATGCATTCACCCAGAAAATGTGCTGCATGGGCTACTTGAAAACAAAACAGTGCTTTAGCTTCTGAAAGCATTAGAAATCCAAAGGCAACTTTAAANCCTGACCCTCAGATCCGCCCTGGACCCTCACCTTAAAACCCTGTGCACCCTCAGACTCTTGCCTTTGTTGCGGCATTCCTTGGCTCCCTAACACCTCCCCGGACCCTCTCCTCAATAAACCCTGTTTAGCCAAAGGGCCGTGCAGAGGTCCATCTCTCTTCGCCACCCGCGCCGTCGATACTGCTCCGCTGCGCCTCAGGGAGCTCGCTCTCCCACCGGGATCTATCGCGCGCTTGCCCTTCCGGGCTACTCAGGCAAGCCGACACGACAGTTTAGTCTAAGTACATTATTCCAAATAAAAAAAAAAATCAAACTCACGTTGTGGTGATAAAATTTGAATTTTTCCACTTTTTCCAATGAAAAAAAATTGCAGATCATTGAAGCTGAAAAACAAGCACAAAACCCCTCACTTTCATAATCAGACCAGGAGAGGTGGAATCTCCTCTGTAGGTTGCCTAGTTCCAGCCCTCCTGCTCAGAGCAGACTGCCAGGCCTGTGGCCATTTGTATTTTGTCTGTCTCCAAGGATGGAGACTCTAGCACCTCTGTGTGCAACCTGTGCCAGTGCTTGACCAAACTCACAGGGAAAAGCTTATTTTTATGTCTAAATGGAATTGTATTGTAAAGATTGGACTAATCTAAACTGTCAAGCATCCCCTTCCTTAGAAGAAACTGCCTCTTCTACTTGCAATTTTGAGATTTACAATTTAGCCAGTATGTCAAATGGAGCAGCCTTAATAATGGACTGCAAGGGGAACAGACAGTGAAAAACAAGTTTGCTGATTGCAGCTGTGTCTGTTCTTCTTAACTTCTACTTTTTAAAATAAGTAAATTCAAAGAGCATTTTGGAGGGTTTTATCCCTGTTAAGCACTCCATTACTGTGACTCAAAGTTACTGGAACCTCCAGTGTACACGCAAAAGAGACTTAAAATACCTAAGAACATGTTACAGAAAAAACACTGTATCACTGGGCTGTAGGGATGTCTCAAGGATCACGTATCAAGTGCACTCAAGTTCAGTGATTTTTGCTTTTTCCTTGCCAACACTTCCAGCCCAGCCTGGGTTTTCAAGTTTGAGGCTTGGCTGTTTCCTGCCCTCATGGCTAAGCACCTTCAGCTGAACGATGCCTCTGCAGCACTATTTCTGCAGGGAGCTTGTTTCCATTGAGAAGTTTGCAGCTGTAAAGTTTCCAGTTCACTGTTTCTCAGGTGTACTTTCACTGAGCCTCAGCACTAACAGCTGTACAACAAGCATTTACTGAGTCACACCAGGAAAACTGATGTAGCTCAATTCACTTCAGTTCCTCCCTCTTCATCCCAGGGGAAAAAAACAGAGAAAAGCAATGTACCAAACCCATCACACAGGTATTTACAAGGAGAATCATAACTTTGATACATCGAGAAAAACTGCAACTACATATTCATGGGGGTGCATTATGGGTTTTTAATTTACTTGGTATTATGAAGTATTAATTGTTTTGCCGTAAACATTCACAGTAGGAAAAGGATGAGTTAGAACAAAGTAATTACTCAACTATTTTTTTCCAAGTAACATTTATTAATAATGTTTTTAAGGTGATAACTTAAGAGTCATAAGGAAGGGGGCTGTTGTCAGTAAACATACAATGAAAAGGTAGTAAGATTTTTCAATTAAAGAATGACTAACAAGGCTTTTAACAGTGTTTAGCTCAACCTAATTTAACATTAAAAACATTCAAAATTACTAGAAGTGTTGCAATCAGTTCTATTGAATTTATAAAACCTCATTTCAGTAGTCAATACTAACCTACTATTCATGTAAAATTTTAAACTCCTTTCATAATTTTTGTAAACAAAGCACCTAAGCATTTGAAAGGAAAAAAAGTTAGTTTACATCCCACTAAATGGCAGCACATGTGTGAAACCTCAGGCATGATCAGGCACGGAGCATTATTAGGCACAGAACAAGACAGAGCTTCCACAGCCAGCTGCTGAATACACTTGGGTTGCCAAAGGTCTTTTTTATTTATACTAACTCCGTTACCACTTATAGCTGAAAATTTAATAAATCCTCCATGTGGAAGATTTCAAAGAGACAAAGAAGCCATCTTACATAGGTTTGTGAAGCTTCTGAGGGCTTTCAATTGTATACAACTTTGAATGAGTTATGACTTCTTTATCTGCTTCAGGAATTTTCAGAAACTTCTTCAAAACCACTGAACTTTGGCAGATACTGGGCTTGTCAAAGAGCATAACACATCAGAAGACACATTTTCAGTCTGCTATTAAAACACTGAGGTATGCTTTAATTTATTATGAAATGCCAGTTAAATAAAACAGAAGATGACCACTGTATTCCGAGGCTGTCAGTTCAAGCTCGAGTCAAGGGGGGGAACTACTAACATACAAAAACTGCTTGTAATTTCTATTTTCTTAGGGAAGCTGCAAACGAGGTGAGTTATCTTACCCGTATCAACTGGCACCACGCTCAATCTCTGAATGGCAACAACTGATATCCAGGCTGTTGGTTTGTCTGCTCCTGACTCTTGCAAACAAAAGTTTAAACTTGGTATAAATTAGGTAAATTTGCAGTAAGCCTTTGTTAACTGCCAATACAGATTTCCAATTGTCTTAATTAGCATACTTCCAAAGTAAATCTAGCTAAACTAGATTTAATCAGGGTAAATTTTCCTGAGCTGACACGCCCCAAACTGACTAGAAATGTCTAGAGGTGACCTTCAAACAAAGGAGGCACTGCAGGGAGAGCCTCCAAGCCTCCATTGCCACTGCCCAGCATGTGCTTACTCAGTTGTTTTCTCCAGGGTTCTTGAACTTGTACTTGCTATAGGAATGACATTCATTTAAAGAATAGGAAAAATGTTTTAACAACTACCTGACATTAGCACTAAGTGAACTCAGTGGTCTCCCCTTGTTGCCTTCTCCAGTTTTCTTTGGTGTCAAGTGTTAGCATTACAGCTATACAAATTTTCTATGCCTAATCCCCCTCAATTTGCAGTTTCCTGATAAAAGAACAGGTGTCAAACAAACTAATGATTTTCTAAATGCAAACTAATGATTTAAACTACTTTTTCCAAGTCTTTAAAAGCAAAAACAAATTAAGATTAAACAAGTTAAACACATGCATTTGCCTTAGCTAACACAGGTACTACTAGCACAATTCAAACCTGTTTTGTCTATCAATTGCAAAGAATTTTCAAAAATACTTCAAAAAAAAAAAGTATGGTGCATATGCAAAAGGTAATTAAAAAAAAAAAAAAATCTTTCCTGTCTTCCCATATCCCTCTGAACTGATCCACAGCCAAATGAAGACCACAAATACACACCTACTCTCAACAGGTGAGAGAACCAGGCCAGTGTTAACATTATCCTATCCTTCAAAATAGCACTTACTGAGCAAAACACCTCTTGCCTTTCACACCATCTTGTCTGTCAACTATTCCAGGAGCTGCACAGAAGTTTTCAGGACCATGTGTAAGTACCTCCCCTCTTCTATTATTGTTAAATGTTTGGAAATGTATATAATCCAAAGATTTGCATCAAAGCTCAACAATTTTCACAATTAAGGCATAAGCCAGTGACACAATGAGCGGAGTGGGGAGGAAGAGTTCACAACCCCACACTCAATTTGCCCTGTTATTTATTTTATGGCCCACAGTGTATACTGACATACACACTGTTTATTGAATTACTTGTCATAATGGAACTATAGTTTCCTTCTTCAGTTGCTATAGTTACATTACTATCCAACTTTGCATTCAAAATCTGGAAAGAAATCCTATGAAGGGTACTTCATTTTTTTTCAAAGAAAACTAACTAATCTTAATCAAAACTTTAAAAGAACATTTCACTTAAGATGATACGGGCAAGCAACTTTTATAAAAATATACTGTATAGAAACACAGTTGGAAAATTGCATAGAAAATATCCTTTTATTTAAATCCAAATAAGGCACGGTTTTACTAGCTATGGTTTGGCTGTAAAAATGTGACTATCTTGATTACTTTTATGTAATTAACAGTATTTTCCATAAAAATACAGGTGCAGGAATAAAAAACCTTTTTACACAGAGTAAGAAACACTCTATTGTAAAATTTCACCAAATTTACTGTAATTCAGCTGTCAAAAATTCAAATGCTATTTTAAATCAGGATCCCACAAATTATTGTCCTCCAGGCTGTTCAGTGGCTGATGCCGTGCTTTCTTCATTTCCTGTGTAATCCAGGTGTTCCATCATCTAAAAAAAGAAAAAAAAAAAAGGCAAAAGAGATAGCTCTTTATAAAGAAATACTACTTTGCCCTGTTGATCTAAAGTATTTGTTAGCTAAGAGAAATATAATTAAACACAGGTTAGAATGCATTTTAGCAGCATACATTTAGGAGGTCCTCTATAGATCAGAAAAGTATTTAAGCCAAATAATCAAAGCTGTATTAGCTAATGCTTTCCACTACAAAACAATTCTCCAACCAAGGACTCGAGTCCTCTACAAGAAAATAAACTTGTGAGTCAGAAGTATCTTAATTATTAAATACAGAGAACAAAAAAACAATTGGAGTTAAGCAAATTCTTCAAAGATCTGGCTTGCAAAACTGGAAGTAGACTCTAGGATCTTATCTGACATTTACAGGTAGCAAGCAATAGCTTGAAGAGAAAAGACTCTCCTTTCATGGCTGTAAAGGCTACCTATATTACAGTTAGTCAAAACTAACTGTAGCGGTCACATTCCTTTGTAAATTTTCCTTTTATTTCAGAAAGGATAAAGGAAATGGAACTGTCAAGTCCTGTATCAGGAGAGAATCCAAACCAGATTATTATACAGACTGATTATACTTGGCACTGATATAACTGATTAGATTGCCTGAACAACTCAAAACAAATTTGTAGTTGTCCTGACTAAAAAGCAGCCTGTTTCCCTATCCACTGTTGTATTGCTGGAGGCAATGAAGGCTCTGGTTTTTCCCCTGGGACAAGGCATTGAATGAATTACAGAGGTAATATACACATTTGTTAGTGTGACAAACTGAGACCATCAGTTTGAGGGCTTCAGAACTGAGCATAATTAACAAGAGGACAAGAACTGGACAGTTTGGGTAGCTGACAGCCAGAGACAGAAGACACAAAAGTAGTACAACTAATGCTGAAAAAACCAAAATGTGCCAAGGAGCTCATATGCCCAGAGTGGCAGGATTATTAGGACAAGAGATAATGTTTTAAACATCAAAAGGTAGAAAACCCTACTTATGTTCTTCCACAGTGGTATATTCTGCCTGTCTTTCTGTGCAACAGCTGCTCACTGTGTGAGTTCTGATCTAAGCTGGGCAGATTTCCACACAATTATTTTCTTGTCTTACTAGCACCTGCTCAGAATCCTTGCCAGGACAAAGCCAGGCTCTGAGACTGCTGTGTTGAACACACTTTAGTGTGGTATAATTCTGTGTACAGGGTAAAAAGGCTTGTTCCATTAACTTTTCTCTATTCTCTAGTTATGACCCAGCTCTGTGCCATTCCTTCTTTTATGCCACCAGAATTGTTGCATTTAAAGTACACAAACATACCTTATCAAAAGTACTTTTGCTTAAACAAGCTGTTTCACAGTCCAGCCACACCAGCATGCTGTGCAGTAAACCGAGATGACAGTTCCAAAAAACAAGTCAGTGGGATTTGGGTAAGGTTTAGGAGAGCCCAGTGGCCACAATATCAATCTAAGACCAGCAAAGATCTTTCACAACCCTCCCTTCATGTTCCAGAATCATGACATTAAGATCTAAGGCAGGCACGAGTCTTGCCAACAGACACAAGGACTGAGTTAGAGCAGCAGCACACACTCAGTCCAGCAGTGAATACCCAGCTCTTGTGCTAATGACAATCTTGCATTTATTTCAGTATATCCAGAATTTTCCTCTACACTGTGACCAAAAATCCACATCAAAAGTCACCCAAAGCAAAACACTCCCTTACAATTACAGAACTCCAACCATCCCTTTGAATGAGGATTAAAGTATTCGTTTCCAGGATAAAACAAGAACAACCTCCCCTGACAGTACCATATTACATCAAGTCATGCCATATATCTTCCTTCAGTCTAGGGAGGATCATCTAATACATAGAGAAAGTAATTTTGCTAAGCATTTTTGTACAGTCTTTTCCTATTAAATTGACAAGATGCTCCTAGAAATAAGAGTTCAAAGTATTTGCAATAATTCAGTGTATTCCAAAGTCAAAGATTCTTCCGGTAATCCTACAACACTAAGCAGCAAAAAACTTACTTTTTTATTGTACAAATGCTGGAGATTTTAAGGTCTCCACTTAATAATCTGATTTTGAAGTTAATTTAAAACGAATTGCCTTGTAAAACTCTAAGAGTGTTGGGGGGGTCAGGGTGGGGGGGTGTTTATATAAATGTTTCAAGGCTAAAAAAGCCACACCACCCCATTTTTAATCTTTCCTCCCTACAGAAGGACAGCCCACAACTTAAAGCTAGGGACAACAGGTGCCTCTCTGCAAGTATGAGATGGCATTTAAGCAGCTTTGTCCACACACTCATCTCCACTGTGGATTCTCTCAGGACAACTCCCTCCTCAAAGCCTGAGCAGAAGCTGCAGGAATCCTTGTGATAACCAGCTGCAAGATGAAGGCACCTTGCTACAATCCTGGACAAAGTTGTTGTTTTAAGCTAAGAATGAGGCAAAGCAATCTGTACACTGTGGAGAGCTCATGAACATTTCTGAAGTGGAAGATACTTTGAAGCTTTGCTCTCAAGTCTGAATTTCTGACAGTTTTTAAGGGGGAGGTGTTAAGACAGTTTATAACTAAAACATTTCTGTTTAACCTATCTACTAACACAGTGAACTATTAAAAACTAAAACCAGCAAACTCACCCCCAAAAAACACTTCCACAGAGCCAAACTAGAAATGGCAGTACAAATCTCTCCCTGTAAGGGCACACAGTACCTATGCACACAGTTGCTCGCAAGATTCATGGCAATAATGTTGCATTCATGGTATTCTTAACAACTCCCACTTACCATGAACTTGCAAGTATCTAAAACTGTGATTACAGAACTTACTAAATAGCAGGTGCATGATGTGTAACATGCCAGTGACAAATCTGTTGATTTATTACTTCAAAGAGAGATAATAAGTGCTAAACACTTCAAACTGAAACTCCAACACGTTTCAAGACTGCTCCATGTAGAAGATTTTGAAGTTGCATTAGGCCACTAGATTTTCCATGATTTTGCTAAAATTATTTCATAGATTGCACTAATACGAAAAACAGTATTCTAAAATTAAATCAGTAACTGGAAAATAAGTATGAAATTAATTTATCATGACAGCATCCATGAGGAGTACAAGCAATCCAGAAACCTAGATAAACCTTTATTTTACATAAATAGCAGCAATACTGCCAGTTAGGTGGCAGGAAAGAAAGTGCATTACTCTTCCAAAAAAATCTCTGCACTTCAGTAAATAGTTAAAATGTTTTCTGTGCAGCAACTCATTACAGCTCAAGACTACACCATAAAAAAGCCACACAGAGCATAACTAGAATTTAAGACTACATCATTATGCAGAAACAGAAATTACCTCAGCTATGAATTATGGGACCTCAGAGCTATCTTGGGGAGTCAAGTATTTTTCATACGTATAAAGTAGAAACTAAAAAAGTGATTTTAACAAACCTATCCAAGAACTCGAGTGCGCACAGCAGGACAGAAGAATTCTAAGTTATAAAAATAGGCTGGCCATCTGCTTTTAATTTGCACTCAACCCCTCCCACTTCCTAATATCTTTGGTTTATATCTAATTTCGTTATTATTAAGGCTTTTTAATGAGACTTAAATTGTTAAAGTACTCTTTCTTAGAAGAAAGGAGCTAATGAGAAAACTACTTTTTATTTGAGAATTTAAGACAGGCAGAATTCACTATCTCAAATTGTCTTCAGAGCAGACACCATGCACTTTATAAATAGATGTTTAGCTCCAGCAACTATAATTCAAGATTATATTTAAATGCTTAAATTCCACGAGAAGCTGAAATTTGAAAGCTTGCACTTCCCTCTGCAAGGCTGTGTGGACAGCAAAAAAAAAAGCCATCAGTGTGAGCAGTCACGAGCTGCTGCCAAGAAAGGTCAAACCTCTCTGCAGTCCAGAAGTGCTGGGCAGTGAGGCCACAAGAGCTGGTCCCAGTCCCTGCTCCCCAGCCCAGCGCAAGCAGTGCAGACAGGACAGGATGAAGGACACTGTGGAGCAGGACCATGACAGAAGGGCTGCAGACATGATTACTAAAGGCAAATTTGTAATGCTCAGCGTTGTAACAGAAGACAAAATTGTTGTTCAGCACTAAGCAGGTTTTCACATCTACGCAGTGACACAGAAAAATCAGGTGAAGGACTTCAATATAGGTAACAGAAGAGGAACTAACACCAATTGCAGATATTTGAAGATAGTCCTAGGGTTTGGGAAGCTAGAGAGTAGAGAAGCACACAAAGCCTGCCTTCAGGCTTAAGAATCACAGCTTCATTGCTACTTAATATTATCTTTTCCTGCACTCCTTTAAAAAAATTAAAAACCCAAAATACCTAGGGGTGAATACAGATTTATATCCTGTCTTCAGTTCTACCCTCTGCTATCAAGTAATTAATACAAAATTAAGAGGTAGATGCAAAAAAGACTGAAAAGAGGAAGCAGAAGAGGAAAAGAAGAAAAAAGAAACTGTAAGATGATTAATAAAGTTGCATTTAAAAGAAGGCCATAATCACACCTTGTAGCAAAGGCGTCCTGGAGGAGTCCGATACCTAAATAAAATTCATTCCATTATTAAAATCATATACAACAAAACCAACAAAAAAATGAAAAAAACCCCAAACCCCAAAAAGGTAACTAATGGACTATTATTATGGAGTTTAGTCACCTGATGCACTGTACATGCTCTTCTACCCCTATTCTTAGGACATTTTGCTCTAATAACTCTGCAAGGTTGTTCTGTTCCCATGAGGGCAAAGCCAAGCTCTGCACAAGTCTGGCCACCCTTGTCAATGGAGCAGCTCTGCCCGAGTGTCAATCACTGATCTACCAAAAATTGTCTTCTGACACCTTTCCATATCTTTCCTCCTCAAGCAAGCACTGAAAGCTGGAGATTGCAACCCTGGAGCTGTGTGGGTTGGGGCTGTTTGGGGTTTTGTTTGTTTGCTTGGATTTTTTTGCATGTTTGTAAGTTCACTAAGGACAGTTCAAAATACAGTTTTTGATAAGAAAGACAACATATGAGAAAGATCAACCCTGCAGCATTTCAAGAGTGCAACTTGAATAACACTCTCTGGGAACAGAAAATTAATATAAAAATATTCTTCAGAAAGTTATAGAAAAATAGAAGTTAGTAAAGTTACACAGAGCTCAATTGCAGGCTCAATTACAGAAAAGTCTAACCCAGGGATGGTGGAGTGGGGGTTGAAATCAACATTTTAAATTGTGCTAGAAATGAAGTCATCTGACTCAAAACAAGCTGAAGTTCAGAGTAGTTTTAATCCTTCAAGAAAACAGTTGAAAGGACATGAAATAACTACTATGGCAACATAATTCTTTCAAGTATGAGTTTTGCTACAAGAAGTGCAGGAAATTTTTTGTCGCTAAGGAGACCTGCCAAATTTACTTAGGCCAATCTTACTCACAACTCAAGTGAGGAAAATAAATTGCAAAGTGTTTTCCCCACAACAAACCCAGAGTTACTGGGCTTCATAAATGCGACCTTGTTTATTTTAGAAAAGCAAGCAGTCACCAACTCATATATAAATGCACAGTAAACCAAATTCATTCGGACCTACAGAGGAACATTTCTATTCACTGGACCTATGAAAAGAGGAGTTGATTTTGTAAACAAAAAGGCAGGGTATTTAGTTAAAGCTGAAAATCTGAGTAATTTCACACCTAAGCCAACCTCCAGCTGAAGCAGGTGTACTGAGTTAGATCAACAGAAGGTAGCATTTTGCTGGTAATACTATAGGAGCTGGTACCTGTAGTTTTAACTTTATAAGAATTACTTTTGACTTCCACTGACCCACTTAAACTTTCCAATCCAGAAGCTGAAAAAGCAGGAGCTGCTTCTATCCACCATGAACTTGACACTCACCTTTTCCCAGAACAGACCATCCAAGCTCCAAGTTCAACATGCCCTAGGTATAGGGATGCTGCCTCAATTCAAACAATACTGAATTTAGGTCTCAAGCAAAACACAGAGTAGTCTCAAGACTGCTCTGTCTGATGAGAAATGCCAGCTCACAAGGGCTACTGGCACACCCAGTTACACATGTCATGTGTACATGTCAGCAGGTGGGATTTTAAGAACTGCAATTCCTGGGTAGTGTTAGACATAACCGAGGGGGAAACAAAGAATATCCAAGGCAGTGTGCCCACAGTGTTTGCTGTGATAGGAAACAGTTATACAACCCAGCTATTTTGGTCCTGAATGCTCCACACAATCCTGATAATGTAGGCCATCAGTGACACATGGAAAGTTTCTAAAATTCTAGCTGATCACCAATTTTTTGGACCCTCTCTAATACAGAACTAGTGCAGTTTGGAGTCTGCATGCTTAGTGCAGTGACTCATATTATACCACATCAAGGTGATAGATGAGGAATGTTAAAATACAAGAAAAGATTTCAAAGTAGATAGAACAAATTACTTTTCCTCCCTGAGCACTGAACCAGCTATTTCATCTCCCTTGAGCTTTGTTCTGCCATGTCAACTACTAGACTAAGATTTTCTAAGAGTAGAGACTACTTTTCCTTATTAGTTCCAGAAGATCACAGGAAAACATGCAAGAACTGGATTCCAGGTGATCTATCACCAAGTTCTCAGAGAAGCATGTACTCAAAGGAATTAACAACAGAATACTCAAGGCCTCCAGCCTACCTGGTAACTGCTTCCTTTCCAAAACTTCTTCATCTCTTTGCGCCTCCAGGCGACGAGGGAGCTTGTGATGAGTGTACATGGTACAAGATAGAGAAGGGCAGGCTGCCCCATCTTCATCAAAGCCAAAACGATGAAAGTCAGCACCATGCCAACAGCATAAGCTATAAAAAGACATTCATACATACACAATCAAGAACAGAAGAACTTTTAGATTAGGTCAATCATATAGTAAGACAGAATTTCTTTTTAAGCAATATTGTGCTTGTTAATATAACTGAAGAAGAGACAATAGGCTTCTCTATATTTGCAAGATTTCTCAAAGCAACTCACTACCATAAAAAATAGTAACCTTAGGTACAAGTAAGCACACTAAAAAGAGCTGCTAAAGATATTCTTGACAACATTGAACCTTACCTGAAGAAAACCATCTAGATCTGCCATTTTAAAAAAGCTACCATGAAGATCAACCATGCTGAAATACCACAATTTACCTATTGTGCAGGAAATGTAGTATACAGAAGATGATCTTGTTTGAACATCAAATCTTCGACAGTAGGCAACCAGAAGCCCTTGAAGGGAAAAAAAATTAAAAAGGGAAAGGATTAATTAAATGTTTAGTCATTATTTTTTTTCTCCCCAATTTTCCAAATGAAAGCAGCATAAAAGAATTTATAGTAAGGCTTCCCATTATGGTATTTTATCTTCTTCCAGTATTTTTTCTGTAAAGGCAGGAACCAGTCTAAGAAATCCTACAGTAAGTCTAGAAAATCAAAACCATAATGGAAATATGAGCCAAGCAAGCTTGGAATTAGAGGTTTGGGGTTTTCAAGCAACCTAATTACATTGTGCTATTTTCAGCTTTCTAATACAGAAGTGTAACAACCTATTTTTAATACTTTTCTTCAATAGGATTCTAATGCTCACTCTTAACATCCAGCAATTCTGCCTGCAAATGCTCAAGTGATTTGCTCAAGACTCCACTTACAGCCAAATTCAGCTCTTCTGAGAAAGATGGAAAAACTTGGCAAAACACTTTACATTACCTCACCTCTAATTAGTCTAGGATATGAAAATCCTACGAAGTCACAGATTATTTTCTTTCTGTGAGATTTGAATGAAATTTTAGTTAATACTGACAACAGGATTTACCTATGGGACTTGCATTTACTCAATCCAGTACAAGAGAAAATAAAAAACCTTTCACTATTTAAGTATTCTATAACATACTGAGCTTTCTTCTACTCTGGCTTTTGTTGTATTCTGCACTGTCTGATCAAGGCAAACTACTGCATTTGATTTAGTAACTACCCCGTGAATAAACTCTGCAAGTCAGATGAGAATAAAACCCAAAATATTTATTCATAAATTATAGTTACCAAAAACATTTGCTCACCTGGGACAATAATGTCTCCAAAACCCAACAATGAAAAGGGCAAGTCACAGAGTGTTGATGCAGAGTGTTCAAGTCTAGGCACTCTAATAACCACGGGTAACTGGAAAACATTATTTCAGAAGCCACATAAATCTCATTTAAAGCATTCTGGTGTTCTGGGTTTTTTTGGTTGCTTGAATTAATAAACAGTTTAAATATAATTAATTTATCATTAATGCAGACTTCAAAATAGGTAGAACCTGAAGTAAAAACCAGAAACCAACACAGAAAGTAGATAAAGCTTAAGGCAACTGGTAAGCTGGAATTTCAGATTTACAAATAATATGCACACACACAAAAAAAAAAGTTAAAGCAGTATTTAACCATGTAACGGGAGTAACAAATCTGGATTATTAACCTAACTATAGAATACTGATCAATGATATCCAGGCCCTAAAGAGAAATTTGGACAGTAAGGTTTTCCCCAAAAGAACAGTCTTTTCAGAGGAAATAATTTAAAAATCCAGTATCTGAAATACAATCCTTACTTTCTCATGGGGAGCTGAGCGTTCAGTAGGGACTTCCACCAAGTTTCCATCACTCTAGGATCAAACCCAAGTCAAAAGGCATTTAATACTTATAAGAAAATAGCAGAAGCTGGCTATATTTTGTGAGAAAGTTATGCTGAAAAGCACACTATGAATTAGCTACACAGAGTCAGTACTTTAATGCTGCACGTATTACAACAACTGTTCATACCTTTTCACTGTTTCCAAAGGGACCAGCTGCAACTTCAACCATTATACTTGCCCCATTCTGAAATTAAAGTTATTTTTCAAAAGTTAGTGGTTTCATGAACCAAAACTTGCATACCTCATTTACAAAAACTGTTTGTACCTCCACTTACAATTCAGGATTGGAAAAATCCTTAATATCAAAGGGAATGCCCCAGTATTGTAAAGTATTACAGTGCATTGTTTGGCAATAAAAACTTGCAGTCCAGCCTAAAATAATGTTAAAACACCCCAAACAACAAGTCCAATAGATGCAGCTGAATTTTAGATAAAAACATGTCAGCTTTTTCTGCCATGATCTTTCTGCTTCAAAATAAAAGCAGGTTAACACTTGCACACTGTTCATGCCACACTGCAAGTGATCACTGCAGAAGGTACTAGAGCATATTCCAATAAATGGGTGTTTAAAGCAAAAGAAGGAAAAAAACTGGAGGGCAGTAATTTCTCATGATCACACTAAGTGGGGATGGTTTACTTTTGACCATGTGATTGCCATAAGAATTTAGGCCACTGTTGTCTTACGTGAGGAAAAATGGAAACAAGCTTTTCCACCTTGAGAACACTGCAAACAACACTGCAAACACTAACCTGTTAAACAAAAATACTCTCCCAATGACCAAACATTTTTGTTCTCACAGTAAATTCACAGACATACCTTTGTGATAAATGGTGTTATGAAGACAAAAAACACATCATATAGAAGGAGGAGGCCTAGAAGTATTACACAGGACTGGCAAAAAAAAAAGAGAAGAAAATATTACTGTGGGTTTTCAAGTATCACACAGCTAGATTCTGGTACCATTACTGTACCATGTGTTTTAATCTGGCATAACATTTAGAACAGGATTAGTTTCTTTTAATAAATATTAAAAATTGTAAAGATTATGTTTTTTAATATATGTTTCTTGTGCATTGAAAACCTACTTCCTGACAGTAAACTTGCAGATTCATGCCAGTAGAATATTACCTTAAGGCAAGTAACTTACAGTACCTTAAAGTTGGGCATTTTAAGTGTTTTAATGAAGTTTAGGCAGAAAGCAACTCCCAAAATATCTTGCAAAATCCAAGCCCACCTGAAAAAAAAAAACGAAAAACATTTTTACAGGTTGTTCAAACTGCTGCTGGAATCTAGATTTTTCTGGAAATAGCAAGGAAAATTTCTCAGAAAGCAAGAAATTAGTTTTTCAGAATTACTGCTACCAAAACCACAGAAGTCCTAGTTTCAAGATGGCCAATTTATACCAGCCTCTGATCATAAATAGGTAACTGTGCCAGTGATGGCTGGGATAGAGTTCATTTTCTTCACAATAGCTGGTAAGGACAATGTTTTGGATTTGTGCTGGAAACAGTGTTGATAACACAAGCATGTTGTAGTTACTACTGAGCAGAGCTATTCCCTATGCTATTCTGCACCTCTTTTCTTCTGTGGCAATCATTAGCAATCAAGCTAGTTCTTCCTCATCTTCATAGTTTTTTATAACTTCAAATTACCACACAGCTCATTTGCATTGCTTTGTTCTCTATTACTCCCATGCTTGTTAAGCTTCAAAATACTTTCATGACTTTTTTGAAATTGACACTGGAGTTTAGAAGGATGCTGCACTCCAGGATTAGCTGTATGCTGGGAAGTTCATTAACACCAATTATTCACCTTACTCTTAAGTCAGAATGCACCACTCACCCATCTTCATTTCGAAATACTGCCCAGACAACAGCTGCTGCTATGCAGAATATAGCAAGAAAAATAAGCCTCACTTCAATGGTTTTGTTGGAACACGTAATCCTAAAAGAAAACAATTAAATTAAAAGAGAAAGCCTGCAACAGCCAAGACACACGCCTGTGCTATCACACATCCTTCAGCTGACAAGGTGTTCTCAACCCAAGAGTTTCTCTTTTGCCCATCTGTTCTGTACATATTCAGGTGGCATTGGTCCTACAACTGCAGCACCAATCATTTTCTGGGCTGCACTAAAAACATGCCAAGAGGGGCTTGGATGGCCTATCCTCATTCTAGCAAACATATCCAGGGAAGGCAGCAAGCAGATGAGTTTGTTTAATCCATTTCTGTCATGTAACAATTACACCAACTGATCTGTGTCAGTGAGGGACATCCATGTCATAATTCCACAAAATGGTAGTGGTGAGAAAAATCGATTTTAGGAAACAAGACACAAGATTAAAAATGAAGTAACTATGTATTGCAAAATTGTGAGCAAATATCCATTTCTACCAAATACTCAATTTTCTGTGACAGTTTTTGAACTGATAATTGACAGAAGTAATGCCTCTCCTGCAGTTGACAAAACTTGCTCTTTTCTACTTGATTACTACCTTTGATGGGCTACTGGATCACAACACGAATATCCTACACTAAATAACACACAAACCACATGATTCACATGGTTCCAAGTTCATAAGCATTGTTCTTTTTGGGAAAAAGAACCATTTGTTGCATTACACGTTCAGTGAAAAAGTGAAAATGCAGGGAAGGAAAACAGGGACACTCCCATACACCCTAACACGTGCAGGATATTTAACTCAGAGTGGTAAGAAGCACCAATGTGTGCACTGGTAACAAACCGCCCAAGTGAGGCCTGGAACCATGACCTTCTAACATGGGTGACATGAGCAATGTGTTGTCTATGCTGATGGCTAAACATTGGCTGGTAGAGTACAGGTTAAGAAGAGGGAAAAACTCTGCTGCTGCCTATAGCACAGTACTTGCTCTAAACAGGATCAAATGTGCAGGATCCTCTCCTTACAGAGTTCGTTGATGAACAAAATAAGCACTTGTGACAGACAACCAGAATTTTGTAAAACTGAGCTCAGACAGCCAAGCAGAGCCTTTCAAATTTTCATGCTTTCAAATAAAGGTAATGCAGCAAATCTACAACTATTTTAACTGTCAATTATGCTACAGATAGCTTTAGTATTTATTAAAGCAGCTTGTAATTTTCTTTTGTAACTATCCTACATACTAAAACCATACAGGAAACAATTTGTTAAACTGTTCTCATATTTTCATGCTGCCTTGGGTAGCAACCAGAAAGTACCCAGAGGAGACCTGTCATTTTTAATAAGTGAAAGGTGCACAATACCTGCACTGCCCAAATGGGATTCCTCCTATTAATGCTGCAAGACAGTTGTACAGGCTCATTGCAGATGCCAGGCAGAAGACTGATATTATAACATAAACTAAATAAAAACAATGAATACAGGAATCAGTGACAAAAAAACAGAAAATAGCAAATAAACACAGTAGCATACATTTGATATTTTGTGTTCAAGAGGTGTCTGGACTGGCACTGGGTGATGTGCTTTAAGGGTTACAGTGACAGCAGTGAGCAGAGAGTTGGACTGGATGATCTTGAATGTCTCTTTCAACCTTGAGGATTCTATGATTCCATGATATAAACTGTTAACAGTTAGAGCAGTGCTCAACAGTCACTGGAGACCATAGTCAGCTGAGTATAGAAAATGCTGAATTCTGAGTGTATCTGCCATGACAAAGTTCTCATCAAGCAAAAACTTGACTCAGAGGTATCAGAATTGCTTTCTAGCCAGATCCTCACCAAAAAACTAAAACCAAACACCAAACCCCAAGTAGCAAAAAATGTCCCCATCAACCAAATTCTAAACACTACTAGGTTGTCACTGCCATCCTCCCAGGAATGCTGATATAATAATATTTTTTTTGCTCATCATTAGTCACCACTCTTCCATATGACTTCATTCAGAACAAGCACTGTCAAGGCAGCCCTTGTAAGACAGCTGAAGAAACCTCTCCTTTAAGTAGCAACTGCATCCTTTCAACCCTCAACTCACATATGGAGAGAATAATTTTAAAAGTTACATTCATTTTAGTTTAGAAATCTAGCTTTTTAGACTCAAACAGTTCATAAGATCATGTAGAAAAATAAGTCAAATGAGACTATTCATTGTTTCTTACCTAACCATTTGTAGAAGAAATAAAGTAAGACCAGCATGACACAACAGATGACAACAAACAAGATAACTGTTACAGGGGTGAAAGTAACATTTTCTTCCTTTTTCCATCGGCTTTCTCTCTCCCCAGGACTTGCTACTGCTTTCAGATTCTCACTGTTTTAAGGAAACAACAAACACATTTACCTCAGATGACAGATCATGAAAATGGTTTACTATGACCAGAATTGATATTTACAGAACACTTAGACTGACAAGGTTTCAGTTTAGTCCTCCATACTATCATTAGACTTAAACCCACAGAAAATTGTATGGTTATTGTTTGAATTTCTCTTCATTTTTTAATGAAGACATGCACTTCCAACCTAGCACAGAACACAAGGAAAAGATTCTTAACTGCACACCTTTCCAGTGGTGTGGTAATTGCCAACTCTAAGGGAACATCCCCAACCAAAACCCTGATCCATGTGAAGAAAAGTAGTACTACTACACTCTTAAACTGCTTTTCAGGATGCACACACTGAGCTCTATTAGTGAATCACCTCTGACTACAGAATTTATTGGCTTAAATGTAGACAATCTGATAAATATGTCTACAATAAATCAAAATCATATGTATTGCACACTCTTAAAACCTCATCTAGACATTAAGTGTCTGCAAAATCCATTCATGTTAGCAAAATGAAGCTAACATAAGTATTAGTTCTTTTACACCTCTTAATTACAGAGTAAGTGAAAGAGAGGTGGTATGATTGGGGATTTTCACTGGGAGTAAGATTTCTGTGTATACATACTCCATATTTATACCTCACCATGCAAAATAAGGAGACTTAAATTGCTGTGTTTGTTCTTTGAGCAGAGAGCCCTTCTACTCTTTAGTACAGACCTGGTGCAAATTGCCCATCAGATAGCTTGTTCCTGAGGAATCCCAGGACCTGCCTACCAAACACTGAATTCAGCACTGAAACAGCTACTTCAAAAGAGAATAACCCACAGGAGCAAGGCACCTTGTTAGATGAATCACCTTCTCAGAAGACATGCTTTGAATAAGCAGCTTTTTTAAAAAAACAAACTTGCCCTAGATTTATGAAAGAGCACTTTAACTATTTAATAAATTACATCTAGGTATTTTTAATATGAGAGACAGCACCACATTTTGTTATTTTAGCATTCAGTGCAGCCACACCCTGCAGAACTGCAGGGTGAAAAAGAAGCATAATCAGATCCAACCTTTAAAAAAAGAAATATACACATCTCCCCTCCTTCTACTTCTTTAATCTCTTTAAAATAGCTAATTTGCATAACTGTGGGAAAAAGGAAGCTGTTGTTATCACATACAATCCTCTCCTTGTTGTTCTGGGGAGCAAAGCACCACTACACCACTGAGACCCTGAAGGTAGCAACACACACGGGGGCCCATTTAGCATACACAGCCACCCAAGAGATACTGAAGAATTATGCCATGCTCTCAAAGGCCAGCCAGTTTAACCCCAGACTAACAAAAATTCTGTGCATCACTTAAAGCTGCACACCCCTCAAGGACAGTGCAGAACCCCCCACTACCCCTTGTTTCCCCTGCCTTTGCCACATTCTGCCCTGCCACTCCCTCCTCCCTCCACAGGGGCTGCTGCTGCCTCCTTGTCCTTGCCCAGTCCTAGAACTGCTGCTGCCCTGGCTCTGCTGCTCCACCAGATAAAACAAAAAGCTGAAGCAGATAAGCCAGGTTGGACTTTATCTGGAGCCAGCCAGACCAAATTGTGCTTCCCATTGCTCCTAGTGACAGGAGTGCTGCACAGCCAGCTGGGATGGAGCAGCTGTACAGATCCCTGCCAATGCAGACACTACATACAACATGTACTTACCTCCTGCATCAATGCACTTGAAAGGTGCAACGAAAATACCTAATTTCTATTGTGGATATTGGAGAATTATGCTGCTAGTTACAGAGTGTTTGGTAACTTGTCAAAATGTTAACTCATGCCTCCTCCTAAGAGCTGCATTATCCCTCAGGGACTTCTACAATCTATGCTTGAGGTTCCTCAAAGACCTCTGGTGATTTTTTCAGAGGTTACAGTGCCCAAACATTTCATGACAAAGCAGCTAGTTGCACTTACATCTTCTAATTTTTTAACTACCAACCTAAAAGAAAATAATTTATCACTGATCATAGTGACAGTTTTCACAAGCTTTGCAGTCCATGTAATTTAACCAGTTCCATTTAACAAACTTACAGTTCTGCTACTCCGCTCCAGTAGCCTCCCAGTGCCACTGTAAACACAGCAATTAGGAAGATGACAACCATACTGTAGTCAAACTCTGGCAAAGGTGGTGAATACAGAGTCACATTAACTTCATTTCCAAGCACCTGAAATATAAGATACAAGTTGGTTCATAAGGAGGACAAATTATATATTGCTTATTTTCCAACAAGATGTACATCATGATTTCCTACTCTTAATCTACACAGTGCTGAGAGGAAGTTTTCAACTCTGCACAAGACATGTCATATGTTTGCCAAGAAGCAATGCCTTCCATGCTACCTTTCAGGATGGTCAAGTTTGGAAACAAATCTATTACTACTCCTGTGTAAATACAGAGATACCACAAGAGAAAATGGTACTTCTCTGCATTCTTTCCACACTTCTGAGAAGTTGTGCCTCTAGCCCAAATGTCTCCCCAAAATATACCCAGTGCTATCAAAGACATCTGCTCTGCAGGAAAGCACATCTAACTCAATCACCTTGAAATACAAACTCACAGGTCCACTGAGGTATCAGCAGATCTACCTCTGGCTCTCAGACCCACAAAACTCCGTTCACATACTGACATGAGGCTTCAGACAGAACGCAGGGACAGCTCAAGGTGGCAGAAAATTATTTACCAACAGCTTAACACAAACATGATTTCAGATGGATTCAAATGAAAAGAAAGCAATTTCACACTATTTAAAACATTTAAGACCTAAGGAAAAAAACCAATCAGCTGAAGTACACAGAAGAAAATGGGAGAGTGCACTGAGAAGTAACTGGTACTGAATTGTACAAAAATCTTGAAAGCAAAACCAAGGGGCTTCCATTTGACTGAAAGGTGAGATTTAAAAAACAAAGAAAGGATGATAATTTGACAGGAAATGGAAAGTAGTAGGGAAGACAAGTTTGCTGTTGCAGTCAAAGTAAGTCCAGACATCTAAAATAATTGTGCAGTGAGAACAGACTTCAGAGGTGCAGAAAAAAAATCCAGATTTGTTTACAGTCTGCATGTGAGATAAAAGCAGGAGAGAGAAGAACACGCCAGACAGGTTTGGCTTCAGAAAGATCAAACTGGCACTAGAAAGACTGAATGGGAAGCCCAGTAGTAGAGTGGAATACAGTGGCCACATATGATGAAAGCTGAATCATTTCAACATCTAAATTTTCTAATTACAGATAATAACCTTTCTGCAGGCTAAAGAAGTCAGAATCATTCTTTTTGCCTGAAGTTACGGAAGTTCAGAAAACAAGGAATAAAATTAAATTCTAGTGAAACAATGCAGTTGGATGAAGTGAAACATAACATTAAAGGGAAAAAAAAAATCCCTATTCAAATTACAGCATCCTCTTACGTAAAAAAAACCCAAACCAACCAACCAAAAAACCAACCAAACAAACCACACACACACAAATCCAAACAAACACACATCATCAAGAACCAAAAAAAAAAAGCCAAAATCTCTAAGAGGCTAATACATTTTTAGTATTCAGTTCCAACATATCTTAATCCAATTTTTCCTTTAAGTTTCATAAATCTTAAAGTATAATTCACATTAGAATCTAGAGCAATTGCTTCCTTTTGCTCCTATCGTTCCTCTCTTCACTAAAAACTTCCTAAGTCTCAACTTCCACCACAGGGAGCACTAGAATGAAACAGACTGCATCAGGTAACAAATCTGCAAGAGCTGTCCACTGACTAAAAGGTTTGTAACACTGCTATTGCTATCAAAACTCTTAACAGACCTGGCTCTAATGGTGAAGGCTAAGAGAGATGATTTACTTGTCAAGTAAAGAGAATGCTGATACAAACTACTTGCCCTCAGACTGGTGCTGTCTCTCTTCTAAAGAAAAGGAGGAAGCTGGAAGCTTTAAAAAGAGTTAAACAAGAAATGCAACTGTAGTCCGAAGTGTACAATGGCTGCTGGATTCCAAGCAGTGAGTGCATATCATTCAAATTAACAACTGCCAGTGACATGACAGAAGGCTTGGGCAAAAAACTAGAGCAGAACCAGGAAAGATCACTTGTACTCTAGGCTGTGTTCCTCACTACTTTTATGAAGGCAGTATCATTGTAAGACAAAAATGAATTATTTGATTCAGCAGCAGTGTGAAACATCACCTGGCACAACAATCTACAGCAGAGGTGCTTTGGTGAGTTAATCCAGCTGTACAGAAGTGATTCTACATCACACCACTCCAAGCATGACTGGGCAACAAAGAAGTGCAGAGAAGATCCAGACCTAACTTGCCCTAGGTCCCTTTCAAGTTAGTTAGGAGGGCATCCTAAAATCACTCCAGCAAGCAAACACTTACCTGACTGAAGAAACAAATCTGAAGACAGAAGACAACCTGAACCCAACTACAGTACTTATCAAGGCTGAGGCAGTCTGAAGACAGCACAAACCTTCAGTCATGTCAGTGCTCAGCAAGAACCTATCTTCAATGATGACAGTAAACAACCAAAGTCCTACAAAGCTAGGCAGTTTCAGTTTGCATACTTACCTAATACAACCTCCCATGGCAGCTCAGAAGATTAAGAGCAGAAATGGTGAAGTGAGCTTGCAAATTCAACTCAAGAAGCTAAGACTACACAGTGCTAGCCTCTGCTACCCCCAGAAAAACATATGCAACACAACTCCTGCTTAGCAAAACTATTCAGTGCTAAATAAAAAACCCAAAACAACAATAACAACAGAAAAAGCCACACTGAAGAAAATATACTGTTTTCCTTAAAACCTTGCAATATTTTGCTATCCTAATATTACATGCCAAGGAAAAGAAACTCCAAATACTCCCAAAACAAACTCCCCTGCTTATAAAGAACAGGAGAGACACAACTGCTGCATTTTAATAACACGCATTTGACATCTCACCATCAACTCACCAGCAGAAACTCAAACTACACTGCCTAACCACTCTTTAGCTCACGCTGTCACACTATACAGAGGGAGCTCATCATCTGGCAAAGGCAAAAAACTCTCAGTTTTTCCTCAAGATCTAACCTGCTCAGGTGCTGCTTGCCTGAAAGCCCTGGTGCCAGTAGCTACAAGCTCAGCTGTTGTAGCTTCTGCACTAAAGGAACAGCCCTCTCGGGCTACAGCTCTTTATGTGTGTCAGGCACCTGCAGCTGTACCCAAGTCTACTGGAAGAGAGCTTATCTTGCTCAGCAGAAAACTTCTAAGGTTCTCCATCTCCAGTTAGGTATTGTGTATCCCATTCTAGTGTTCTAATCAATCAATCAATCATTCTCTCTTATTCACCTGATTAGGAAGACCAGTACTTCCACAACTAAACGTCCATCCTCTCTTAGGAATGAAAGCAGTATCTAAGCACATTCAAATCAGGCAGCCATCCAGACGTGACCTGAAATTAATCTATTTGTTCAAATACCTAAGTTTATACAACCATAACATGCTGAAGTTCTGTTACTTACCAGCTGCATATCTACTATGTCATTATATCTTATAAGAGCAATTGGAAGAGTCACATCTTCAAAATCAGTCTTGTTATCTGAAATAGCAGACTAAAAGAGAAAGTGTAAGTGGTAAGTATGTTGAGCCTATTTACAAAGTAGGTTAGATCCCTAAAAGCAGCTTATCATTTTAATTTCAGTGTATTTGTAGGAAGGTAAAAACCAAAAAGCTCATTCATCACCCTTTGCAAAAGGTTAACAAAGATAGATATACTTAAATCAAACCAGGTGATACTACCAACACATGTGGATTCCTACAGCTCTTGTGTTTTTATAGTATTACAAGGGATAATCAAAACTGTTTTTAATTTCTACACTTCTAAAACAAGATTAACTTTCTGTGATAATCACACAAATTCATAAATTGTACATATTTGTACATACACTTTGCAGCTGCAATGGAAAACAAAAAAGCAATGAGATCTCACAAGACCTTTTTTTCATTTCCAGTTTTGGATTACATTTCCCTAGCTTATTTCTATCACACATGTCTAAAACAGTATTACCTAAGTTTACATGGAGTTCAGAATGCACTAAAATCAGGGAATGATAAAGACAAGTATTTGCATTCAGAAGCATAGCTGAAGATACAAGGAACAATTAAAAATCCAGCTCTGTAGCTCCTCTGAGCTGATGTAAGCCAGCACTGCACAGCCCTGCCAGCACAGCTCTGTGGGGAGGGTAAGTGACTCGTGCTGGAATCTCACACGTGGTCAGGGTCCTCTGCTTTTGGGGCTTCTCTCAGCTTACCCTGCACAGGACAAAACAGACAAGACACTATTTCAGTACAGAAGAAAACTATTTGTTGTAACTTACCAGCCTAGATTTACTGGCAATCAACAGCATTTTAGCACCCAAACTTTGTGCAATTCTTGCTTTCTCCAAGAAAGTGCAGTTTCCTCTCATTACTACAACTGCTTTGTCTTTCATTAAGCCAGAAGGAACTTCAGCTGAACTGCAGAGGACTGTAGAAGTCAGGTTTTCCAGAGTTCTGAAAGTCTGCAGAGAAAGAGCAAGAAAAGGAATGTGATTAAAGTAGGAAATTTGATATTACAAACAAGTTAATCTAAATGTCTACATTATTATGCTCTTTAACTGGAGATTTGCCAGGAAGAGGTGTAACAGAAAAGAATGATTAATTCAGGAATATAAAATCACAGCAGCAGTTTCTGCAGCCTGCAGTACTGAGGGACATTTAGAGCAGCATAGAGCTGAAATAATATGGCTATTTCTACGTGCAATTTCACAGGAGTTGGTATTGTAATTTAAATATCAGAAACTGATTACACAGAAAAATCACTACTTGCAGTTCGGGGGAATCTGGTGTACATTCTGTGACCTTTCCAGGCTTTACAAGCCAAAAGAGCACTGATGGATACAACCTAACTAGAGGGCCAAAGTACAATGCTTGTTTAAAACCAGCTATTCAGTCTAATAATGTATTAATTACATCATCATCGCCTTATTTCAAAATTTCATTTCATATTGACAATTATCTTGAAATGATTGTCAGTTTTCTTTATTTGGTCAAGCCATCCCAGTGGCCAAAGTGGCACAGCAGAGACATCTGGGGCAGATAAATTATTTTTACTGTGTCTTACATTGAGTTAGTCTGCGAATGAACAACAGAAGGGAAGGCAGAGTGCCTTGATCACTTCCAAACACAAAGTATTTCCTGTTTATAAGAATGCCTAAAGAACATTTATTTCTGGCTCACACCAACACACTCAGAAAATACAGCATGATGGTACATTTCAGATAATCTCATATTACACCACCTGTTTTCAAGACAATTAAACAGTACATCAAACTGATGAGCCAATACAAAAAAAAGTTTCAGAAGTTTACCAATTTTTGTCAACAAATAAACAGAACTTTAACTCCCAAATATAAAACTTAGACATAAGGATAACATCCAAATAAAAAAAAACATGAACAGGATAAAATGAATACATAAACACATAAAAAAATAAACACAAATACAAAAACTAATTCTAAGCACAGAGAGAGTATTCCCTTTGTAAACTCAAGAAGCCAACTCTTTAAAGAATAGAAATGTTCACTACAGATGTTTTTTTTGAGTGATTTGGGGGGAAATGGACAACATGAACCAAAAGGGCAAATACTCAGTGTAGCAGGTATTTAACTCAAAATTTTGAAGACCAGTTACAGTTGACTCAAATTCATACTGCATTCTAGTTTTCTTAGAGAGTATGACTACAAGCTACTTACAGCATTGTCCAAGGTTTTTGGAAGAGATACCCAATTAGAATTGTAAATGATGCAGTAATCCTTAGTTACTGGAGGCACTCCACTTCCAGAGGCGTGCAGGATCCCCTCATCAGCAGCTACCTGCAATAGATCACAGCGTTCCGAGTTACACCACGTTCAGAATATCAGTTATTCAAACATTCTTCTAAAAAGCTCATGAAGAGAAAGAGCAGTTAGGAGAAAAGGAATTTACTCAACTCATTATTTTACATAATAACTGATTCCATGAGAGATGAGGAGCTTGAGAGCAGGTTGGAAAACTAGTAAGAACCTAATTACTATATAATGCTGCTTATCCTCTTCGCAAATACAGTGTATTTATGACATCTACAGTTCATGTCACCAAGCAGAATACCAGCAAGAAACCAAAGCAAATTACTTCAGATTCTCTGTCTTGTGCCTTCCAAAAAGTGTAAAATTTTACATGGAAAAGCAATTAGAAGAGTACATGGAAAAGAAATAAAGTTCTAGAGTCTTCCTTCCTCACAGACTCTAGAATTTTCCCTATTAATAAAGTAGGGGATATATATACACACATATATATATATCATATGACAATTCCCCAAATATTTTTTGTCAAGTAACTGTAAACACAAAGAGAACAACTAGAGTACCTTAAGAAGAATTTGTGTAGTCAAGGGAATACTGTTGTTTCTTAAGATTTGAGTCCCCCACATAATATGATTCCTGTTATTTACAAATACAGCTGAATTTTAAAACTTCTGATAATGTTAGGAATGTATACTTCTCCCCAAACATAAATAAAGGTCAGGTATCTAAGTGGATAAATGAACAGACTAAAGATTAGATGCAGCTACAGCTATAAAGCAGTCAAAACAAATAAACATTATTTGCATCTCAAAGAAGTGCCACGGTAAAAAAACTGGAAGATGTTCTTATTTCAACTGTTTGTCTTGAAACTGACCTCAGTATCAAGAAGTATCATCAGAGTAAAAAAAAAAAAAAAAAAAAAAAAAAAAAAAAAAAAAAAAAAAAAAAAAACTGACGTAAATTTTAGCTTTGTATAAAAAACCACTAACATATTAAGCTAGAAGTAGGCATGGGTATAGGGGAGAAGCCCAAACAATTAGATACACAATGCTAAGCATTAACAGTGCTAGAGAAGCATTTCTCCTCAAGCTAGAAGATCTGTATTCTGCAGCAAGGGAGAACTGGAGAGAAAATAAAAGCATGTGACGATATTGTTTCAGAGGTTTATGTCTGCCTGGTTTGAATAGCAAAAAACCTTCTTCAGAGGAATCCATTATATTGGCCCCAGCGCATGAACATCTGCTGGGAGAACTGTGTCAAAGGGCCTGAGCACATTAACTGTTTAATACAGAACAGTTCTTCAGCTATCAGTTGAAATAAATTGTTCCATGATTTATGATCAGCACAAAAATTATCAAGCTTCACTCTTAAATGCATTCACCTAGAAGTACAAACTAGCGGTGAATTAAAAGCAGTGAAGACTTTGCAGGTGCAAACCTCAGGGGTTTACATCCATTAAAAGCTCTTTCTGCTTCACCAAATAGAATAATAAGTGTTTTCTGGGTTCCAGGAAATCAAGTGTTAATGCTACATAAGCATAAATCTACCTAGGAGTAATTACTTGCTTATTTGATATGCATGTTTTGTTTGGCAAGCTTCCCCTCTCTGGGGATGAATCAGGGCACACAATTCATCCTCATGAGGTGGAGGAAGGCAGGACCTGAGCATGACGTGTACCCACACCTATTCACTGTGGAGCTCCAGAGACAGCATTTAGAAGTTAAAAACTAAAAGAAATGTTACATGATGCGCCTCACTTGGAACATCCCCAGAGAAATCCTCTTGCATCCAGCTGAAGTCCTGTTACCTTCTAATGGCTTCAGTATCCTTTCACAACAGACAAGGGCTACTGGTTTGGGTAGGTGGCTGTGCAGTCAGCTGTGCCACTGAACAAATCCTAATCTCAGTATACATACAAAGCCAACATTTCTCACCGAGCACATTTGCAATCTTGTACTTAAGAACAAGACTAAGTGTGTGATCACAAAAACATCTCTTGAAAAGATTAACCTGCTTCCCTAGGCTGATCTGCTCTGGCATAAAAGCATTCCTACATGGAGAAGAGGCATGACAGCTGTCCTTACTTAAAGGGGCACCACTGGCTCCTTTCACTTCAGGTTCAGACAATTCCCAATGGCTCCTCACCTCCAAACAAATTCCTTCCTATTTCTGACAGGTAGTTCTGTCATCATATTTCCTTCCCTTATCACCTTTACATTTTTGTTGTATAATTCCTTATCTTTGATAGAGAAGAAGTCTCATTCTGTCTCTTAATCCCTAATTTTCCAAACGTGTCCCTGTCACTGCATAAACTTGGGCTGACTGCTGAGCTTTGGAGCGTACCAGTAACCCCACCACACAGAATACAGGAAATCAGATGAACCAGTAGACACAGAGACCAAACCAAGCCTACATCACAATTAGTACCTAGATAAGACATACAGAAACTCAAAGGTATAGACTAGGGAGAAGGTAGTCTGTATGTAGCAAGTGACAATGTAAAACCCACAGGAACATAAAAAGGCAGGGAAAAAAAATAGCCATGAACAGAACAGCCATCATTTTGTTGTTCTGCCAGCGGCCATCTGACACACACAAATTAGCCCTTCTCCCTCCCTCCAGGCACTGTGACCCAGGAGAACAGGAGCCCATGCTCAGAGAGCAGCAGTGATCCCTCCCCAAACACAACTCCCCATGCTGTTAATGTCAAGAGACTGCTCCTCAGGCAGAATGACCTGGTCCAATGCTCACCACTGCTACAACTGCATCTGTAGAGCAAAGCAGGAGGCAGGACACAGGGCACGGAGTCTTGCAAGAGAGCAGAAGCCCCTTCCCTTGTCAGTAGCAGCAAACCATTGGGTTAAAGAGCAAAGCCACTCTTCCGAAAACCCCAACATGCCAGTGACAGCTAAGTGGGACTAAAGAAAAGCAAGGTAAAGTTACTACCCCCACAGGCATTCTCAAGGTACTAACACACTGTGCTGGGCACCTGTTGCTGAGCATATCTAATGGTGACTTCCTACATAGGAAAAAAGTTTCTGCATCCTGTCTTACCAGAAGAAGATACTCTGTTAAAATTAAATAAACAAAAAAAACCTCAACAACAAAACAATTTCGTGGAACAGCAGTTAATGCATACATGTCCTTTACACTGCCTAGGCAGACTACCGAGGTTCCTGACTTCCCCATTTCACCACCCCATTTGGCAGAAGGTGGTCTGCCGGATTTCCACAGCAACGTACACCTGTGGAGAGACAGAAGCTGCGAATATGTGCCCTACCGAAACCAAAACTGAAGGTGAACGGGACAAAAGCCAGGACACACACACAGAGCTTCCCCGCATTTAAATTTAAACACCATGTTTATCCACGCAGGCACCCTTGAGATTTGTTATCTGAACTCCCAAGGCGTGACCGGAGCTGGCCCGGCCTGAGCTCCCCGGGGCCGGTGGGGGGAACCGAGAGGCCTCGCCCGAGGCGCGCCCAGGAGGCCCAAACCCCCCGGGCCACACTCCAGCCCAACCCGTCCCGAGACGCTCGGAGGCAGGGGGAGCCGAGCCGAGCCGAGCCCAGCCCAGCCGCGGAAAATGGGAGCTACGCGGGCCCTGCCAGCTGCGGCCGGCGAGCTCCCGGGAACGTGCCCGGGGGATAGGGTGGGCAGAGAGAGCCCCTCGGCCGGCAGCGAAGAGAAGCGACAGGCAGCGCTATCCGCCAGCGCCGGCCCGAATGGCGCCGCTTGGCCCCGGCCGGCCCGGCAGCGCGGCCCCGCGTCCTTACCAGCGGGAGCAGCAGGGCCCACAGCGCGGCCCACAGCAGCCCGGCCGCCCCCATCGTCCTCCGCCGGCTGCTCGGGGGGGGGCCTCCCGGCGCTCAGGCTCC
>VZSE01006121.1:651976-667775 GCA_013398275.1 Promerops cafer | reverse complement strand
CGCTCCCGGCGGGGCGGTGTTGGGGGAGCCGGGCGGGCACAGCTCTGCGCGTCCCCGCCCCCGGGTGTCTCTGTGGCTCTGTGTCCCTGTGTCCGTGTGTTCTTTCGCTGCGATTCGCTGGGCGTCCGTGGCTGTCAGCGTGTCGGGGTATCCACACAGCAGCTGCCAATGTTTTAGGCACTGACGGGCTCACTAAAACTCCTCAGAGCCCTCACAAGTAAGATGAAAGGGTCGCGTTTGCCCCACGTCTCCCGATAGAAAGCAAACCGAGTGTTTCGCCTCGGTCCAGCTCTCACAGAGCCATGGGAGAGAGGTGTGGTGAGGATAGCAGGATGTCGTACGTGAGAGCAACAAGTACAAGAAACAGCAAAGTGTGACCTATAACACAAGATTGAGGAAGTTGAGATATATGCTCTTAAAAAACAACAACAAATCAACAAGTGCACTTCAGAGATGTCTTACAGGTTTTGAAAGTATTAAAAGGGCTGTGATGCATCAGATGTAAGAACCAGCAAAGATTTCCAGGAAGGAGATGGGCTGAAACAGCTCCGTGATTTACCAGTAAAGGAAGTTGTTCAACATCCCTTTTTCACTGGAGGTTTTCCAGCGCTGGTTCCGCGATCCGCCCCCTGCCCTTTCCGGGGTACTGCCGGAGAGCCAGCGTGCACAGGGGAGAGGAAGGGGTGAAGATAAGAAAGATTGTTGTAGAAAGAAGGGAATGTGGCCATGACTGAGACGGCGAAGGTGTGAGGGAAAGTGAGACGCAAGAGGATGAGAGTTGAGCTCCACTTCAGCCTCAGTAAATCAAAGCCTTAGGTGGGTAACTCAGTTTGAGTTGCTCACAAAGTGTTTATTAGTTATTACTACTAAGGAAGGAGACTCCTGCATGCATGGTTTTTCCCTCTCTGTGCACTTAAGGACAAAGGCATATAGAACATCTACAGAGAGCATTCTCCACTGCATTATGGCAAATTGTCAAGAAGCTGTTCTGTTGCTGTAAAAACTGAGTAGCGTTTACGTGCATGTGCATAAGTAGTGTTTTGATCAATACCAATATTTTGATAGTAACAGACAGGCTTTTTATTTTGCTCAGTGACAATCTGCAATTCATCATTATATCAACAACAGAACAGCCTTGTGAATCTTGTAGAATTGCTGACCTGCAAAACTGTGTCTTACAATTTCATGTGCTTAAACAGTTAAACAGATGATGGCACACTATGACACAGCTAATAATTAATATTCTATGCAGAACTGGTATTTAAAAAAACAGGCTAGTATGTTGTCCATCTGTGTGTTTCTATTCTGGTGCTGTTGTCAGAGTAACCATAACACTTTACGCCAACTACTATCTCTTCTTCTGAGTCTAACAAAATCTGGATGATAAATGAATACAGATTTACTTCAATAAATCTGCCAATTCTGTGATCTGTAATGAGCTATGGGTATGTACATGACACTGTATTTTGGGCATGGAAGAAGTGTTTAAATTGAATTACAAGTGCATAGCTGCTCCCAGGATCAGATTCCATGGCGGCATGTTCTGTCCTGCCACATACTAATCTCTCTCCTTATGTTCCTCAGGAAAACACAGCAGTTTTTATTCTGTCTGCAGCTGGGCCAAGGAGAAAGGAATACAATTTCCTCTGAATAAAAGGAAATTGCTCTCAAAAGTGTATGTTTGGTTTGATGTCCCCTGCCTTGATGGTTGTTTAAACATACTGTGAAAACATTTTTACACTAAACACGTATTCTGCAATCCAGTGGGACTATGTGGGTTAGAAATACCTGCACTGAAAAGCTGTGGAGGGGGGTGTGGGAGTGGGTTAGGATATCAGCTTAGGATATTTCAGGGGGGTTTAGGATATCGGTGAAAACTTCTTAGGTAATCTTTTTGGCAACTTCAGTAGTCCCCTATCTTTACCATTAGCTTTAAAATGTAACCAAAACTAAAAGCATGATCTATTTTCAAATTTCAACACTGAGAAAACTAGATTTTGTTCATATATGTGATTTCTAATGCCAGGTAGAAGAAATCTAGGCTATAAAGACATTCAGAGCTTGAAGAATGACTTCAAAGCCCAAAGGATCCTTCTCTCTTTTTTCCAGTTTTAAATCTCAAGTTCCTTATTTGCAATGAACAATATAACCCTACACATAACTAGTGTAAGATACTAAACATCTGTGCCAAGCATTGTATCCTTTCTATACCACCATAATTCTTCCCATCAGAGAGAAGAGCAACACCACTCTCAGAAAAATCCCTTTCCCAACCAAACATCAGCATAGAATAAAATCTGTAACTCAACTAAGGCATTCCTAAAAGGAATGGAGATGCTTAATGTAGGCATTGAGGATATTAGTTAGAAAGTGGAAATTTAATCTAGATGACAATTAGCACAGAAAATAAACTGCTTGAACAATACTGTGCATATACTGAAATCTTCTTCATGGGAATAATGAAATTATCCTTTCCTTCCCTCTGCAGTTTTCCACCACTTAAACACACTTCCAAACACTAATGATTTCATTCACAAGAAAAGAAATCCAAAATACCGTCGATTCCAGGGCTGTTCTCCTAATTCTAACATTGCATTAAGTGCTAATTTATGTTTTTTCATAATGATCAGCCTCTTGGCTTTTCAGTAAACTTATCCCAACCAATCTGCTTTTTTCTATTCCTTCCTCTATATTTCCTTTTGAAATTAAATTTGTTCTTCCAATAGCTGAACTTCGAATTATTGTCTAATCTGTTAATTTTGCATAAAATGCCATAAACAGAAGATAGCTCCTTCCTAGGTAGGCAGATGTGGGAGGGTAGCTATCAGCATTAGGTGTTTCACAGAAACATTGCTTAATTTTTAGAGGAATAAGATTGCAAAAGCAACTGGACTCTGCTTATCAAAGTTATGTCATACAAGAATCAGGACAGAGGGGATTTGGGGTTCATTGATCAATACACAAGCTTCAAAGGGATGAAGGAATTTTCAACATGTATAAATTTCTAAGAACTAAGAAAGAACACTGACCCAAATGCTGCACATATTTCTAAGAAATTTAGTAGGCAGTAGAATAATAGGACATAATAAATCAGGTGGTGAGGAAAAGAAAGTAGCTTAACCAAAAAATATTTTACTCTGCCCTATAAATTCTTTCAGTGGCTCATATTTTCACAACTTTTTGGCTGGAGTCTGGAACAAACCAGCAAAATAACACTGTGAAACCTCTTGATTGAATGGGTACAGGAAACATTGTTGCTGAAACCTACTGTCTCTGTGAGACAGGCACACATGGCAGTGATAGGGACAGGTGCAACAGCCTGGTGGGACCTGTATCTCCGGTCAAGAGACTGATCCAAAACATACAAAGGACAGCATTAAAGAATTATTTATTAATACTAACACATATTTAGCAACTTTTCCCCATGTACCAACAGCCTTATCTGAACACCAGTAAATATTAATTTCTGCAAGGAAGAGATACTCTAGTTCACTGAATATTATGCAGCAGAGAGAATAACTACTTGAAATGCATTTTCAAGGTAATATTTCAACTCGTTGAAAGAAACTAGTGAAAGCCTTATTCATACACCATTATGCAGCAAGGCCCCATTAGCATGCATTAATGAAGCACTTTAAACCTTACTTTGGAATTACATTGTTAAGTTTGTGTCACACCCTCAAAGGCATTGAGTCAGGTTTTAATATTCCCTGGTGGTAGAGACTGCAAGGGTAAATGTGGGTAACTGCATTTAAAAGGGTATTTCTTTCACCATTCATCTGCAGCTTCAGCTCATGTTGAGTCCAGACTTTCAAACTTGCATATATTCGATCAATTTTTTAAAAATAGATTTCTGACTAGAATAAATGTCATTGTTTTGTCAGATCTATGAATCCTTAATAACACACAGCTCACTAAGTACTGGTTATTAGAGCAGTCTTCATTCACCTTTAGACTCAGGTAAGTTATATAAAATGTACACTTATTTCTTAAGCACCAGCAAGATCAGATGTATGTAAATACACTACTATATATAAAATAAAAAGAATCCTGTAACTACTTTTTCTAGCTCTTTGATGAAGAAATATGAAATTAATTAGTCATCCACTTGTACAGGCCAATGTCAGCTTTAAAAACACATTAATTCTCTCCCAGTGATTTAAATGTAGATTTTAAGTCCATTTAAAAAATTTTCAGTAATCCAGAGCAATCATACTAATTTCAGCTTAAAAGAATGGCTTATTTCCTTACATATTACTTAAGATGGTCTAAATATATACATATATATTAAAACAAATATATTAAACCAGTAAAAGACATAATTAAACTTTTTTTTTTTGCCTCTGAATTAGGATGGGCCATTAGTAATAATAACCTTGGTTTTGTTCGGTTTGGATTCATATGCAAATATCAGAGGAAACTTAACATTTGTTAGAATATTCTTCCCATTTACATTGTTTTAATAACAATAAAAAATTTAAAAGGTTCACTGAATAAAGTAGTTTCAACACAGTTTTGCGGCCTTGATTTCATGAATAATTCATTACAGAGGTCTCAACAGACACCTCAAAGCTGTTGTTCTTTTCCAGCCATTACTACTCTCTTACATTAAAACTAGGTTAAGAGAACTTCCATTTAAACTAAGGTTTTGGGTATCATTTTAGGATATTGGTCATCCTAATGGGATGCACATAAACAGGATGTATGGAACAAGTGACAGCAACAAGGTGTTCAGTAGCCATACTGCAACACTTGATAAGCTGGGTTTAGGCAGTGCAGAGGCCAAAGCAGACGTGCCATGGGTGCCCTGTACACCTCATTCTCCCTGAAGGGGCACAGCTTTTAGTTATGAGCTTGTTCATCTCTAAGTTCCCAGGTGAAGACAGGAGCTGTAGTTCAGTATCAAGCACCTCAAGCTGGGAACTTTTTTGGCACAAAAACACATACCAGTAACATCCCTGTCTACTCAAAGTGCTTTCACTATTTTTCTTTTTTTCATCTTTCCATTCTCTAAATAACAGCAGGAGAAAAAGTATTAATGGAAATCTGGTATAGCCATGGTGACTTTCTGGCATTTCAGTCTGCAGAGTCCAACAAACTGTCACCCAGACTTCTCAGGCACAAGGAATTCTTCATGACCTTTCACTCCAACCCATCCATATCCTCCCAATACCTGGAATCTGAATATCAGCTGAATTTAGTTAGTTTCCCTGAAGTTTTGGCAGTGCAGTGGACCAAAGGCAGATACCCTTTTATTACTGTTATTTTGTATTAATGTTAGCTTTTATTTGGCTTGTGTTCCAGTGAGTGCAGCAAGCCTCACATCTAGAAGAAAAAAAAAAGAGAAAAAGCCCTCTTGTCTTTCAAACATAAATGTGACATCAGTCTGCAACTGCTGAAACCAGAGTTACCTTTGTGGGTGGCTCTGTACTTTCTGAAAATAGCTTTGTAAGCTGCTGCAGGAAGAGGATACTACCATTCATTAAAGTTATATTGGCAATCTGTGTCTCAAAGTCCCAGCTTAGTCATGCATTTAAGAGCCTAATTTCCTCCATACACTAATTATTCACATATTATGGGTATTTTCCAACTGATATCGAAGCTGCCTTGTGCATTGCAGATAAGAAATGTCAGCATGAGCATGTTCTGCTCCCTGCTCCTTCCTCACTAATGTGCACCACATTGCCTCTCCATGGCTAAATCTCCCTCACTTCCATGCCTCATTTTTTCTGTAGTTCCTGATCAGCCTGTTAGCTCTTCAACACCTTCCCTGCAGTAGGAAGAGTTAAGCAATAACAAAGGGACTTTATGCTTTCACATAGCAACATACAAAACTGGCTCAGAGCTGTGTGTGATGAAAAATTTAAGTAACTCCACAGCTTAAAGCTCTGTTGAGGAAACAGCTGTCCAACAGGCCAGTTCTTAGGGCCTATTCTGTACAGGATGAGAAACCTTTTACATATACACTGTAACCACATGAATATTAGCAGGAAAATTACTGGTGTAAGTACCTTGGGCCTTCTATGTCAGACAAATCACTGTATATGAAGGAAGGACAGTTTATCTGCAGAAGTCCAGGCTCCAACCACTTACAGCATCTCTTTGGGCACTCAGGACTTCACCTTTATAGGTAAGCAGCTAAAATTTTGAATTTCAAGCATTAACCACAAAGTATCTGGAAGCCTTACAGGAACCCACTCACCAGAGAATATCTTAGCACCACTGTAAAAACAGCACTGTTTTCTTCCTGTAGTTCCACAGTGATTATGAAAGGCAGACAAGATTGTTCTTATCTTCAACTGTTGGCTTTTCAGTGCAGTATCACAGTGCTGACAGCAAAGTAAATCCAAACATGGTCAGGAGCAGCCATTTAATCATCTTTCACTGACAGATTGGAGTTTCTTTTTCCAGTGATACCATATTTAGTAACATATAATGAATTTCATGAACATGGAATTTAACACTGTTGAATTGTGCTTATTCTTACTGGCATAGTAAGATTAAGGGTATTTATTAATCTCTTAACATTTTTTGTCTATACAGAGTGGAAGCTACAACAGCACCTGGTAGTCCAATATGGCAAGAGCATACAAAGGAATAGTACCACATGTGGGTTGCAAGTTATCATATCACAGGCAACTTGGAGCATAGCATTGACACCCTATGACTGGTATAAAGCTGCTCTGCAGGAGATAAAAAGACATATTAGGTTGTGAAAAAGACAAATACCTTTTCTATATACTGACCACAGGTGTATGCAGTATTATAGGACAGTCAGAAAAGCCTAGCAGGAACATCAAGGGATAAGATAGCCAGAATTGAAAATACCTCCCCATCCCCAATTTTTTTTTCCCCAAGGAAGCAAACAGTACTAAGACTCCGCCAGACTACATAAAAACCAGTAGATCCTGCTCTGCTTGCAAGTTATTTTATTTCTGACTACAAAATGAAACCATAAAATGGCATCAAGTCAGAGCTGCAATGTTTCTTGATTGTCTTGATTTAAGGTATTCACAGCCTACAAAGTAGATTAAAAAGTTTGATCAATTGGTATTATTTCTGTATTTTATTTCAGTCAAGCTCAAAAAACCACCAAACCACCAAACCCCACAATGGAGAGAGAGTTTGCACAGAACAGAGAATACATGATGTAAAACTGTGCTCTCTAGTGGACAAATTTCATTCTGTGCAATAGAAGTTCAAGCCATGCTGATCCATCCACTTAACCAACAGGTTTTCAGTGCAGAGAAAATACCAAGATTTTCCACAATATGAAATGAGTGCAAGTGCCCAGTTCAACTTATTTATTATAACTAAGATAGGCTCATACTGAGTTACATGACAGATTACAGGTACATAAGATTTCTAAATATAGAACAAAAAATACCTAAGCCCTAAGACATATGTTTATGTTTGTTAGATTTTTAAAAGTAGTGACATTTTTAATGTAATAGCAAAACATCGCTTCTTAATGATGTTGCCCTTTATTGTGGTCCTATATAATACTATATAGTCTGATGAAAATGGGTTAGTTGCACACCAGATAGTGCTACTTGGTTTACATGATCAAAACTAGGATTTTTCTCTAAATAAGTGTTTAATAACAAATTTTCTGTTCATTTCTTTTTAGAGAGAAGAACTGAAATATTCACCAACTCCATTATTTCTAGTCACACCACTAATTTTAAATCTACTGCATGGGTCTTCAAGAAACCCTAACTTCTGTTCAATGTGTTTTCTTACAGTGTTAACAAAACATGGCCCATTTTCTTCATGAAAACTGCCCTATCATCACTTTTTCTGGACAGATATAGGTGACTGAATGCATTAACTCTGTATAATAGCAGATGAATTAGAATCTATTCTTTCAAAGAACTTGGCCACTTTCTGCTTCCTCAACACTATACATGATTTAGGTTCTTTAAACTCTGTATCTTAACTAGGCTGTTAGAGTATATCTCGAGTTAGAAGACAGAAATGTAAAAGACTTGCAAAAGCTAAATGTACAGTTAACTACACTAATTTTAAAATATATTAAAATTTGCTGTGCATTCTAATTCAAGAGTAAGGATCTAGCAAGACATGGATATTAAATTTCTCTTATGTGGTTACAGAATGTTATGATCAGCTGTTGACTGTTACAGAAAGCAGTACTCCCTCTTCCTTTTTGGACCTACAAGACGAAATATGGGGAAGGGGAAAAGCTGTTTTTTTTTAAATATACAGAAACACAGAGCTACCATTCATGTTTTAAGTTCCCTAATATACTCAATTCAGCCTAACAATTCAGCAAAGCCATCAGCCTAGATTTAAGAAGTATCACAACAACAAACAGAATCATACAAGTTAAATTATTTGCCAGCTATAAATTTTTTTAAATGGAAAAAAGTTCATAACTCATCTTCTGCCGAGAGCAAGGGCAGTTTGCTGACTTCCAGCATAACTTGTGCTGATATGGCAGCAATTTAAACTCTTGTAATTAGTTAATCCCATGAGAGCAAGCAGATTTCCTGTTTCTACAGTGGTAGTCATACAGAATTTTGAGCTGGGGAACAATTGTCAGTGATTGGGTAAGAGGAAAACCCAGTTCTGCCTCAGCAGTTTTGTCATGTCACTTAATAGAAAGATGAATAAGAAGTAGGTAATAGACTGTAGTTTGAGTATGTCTAAATATTTATGGCTATTTATTTAAATATTTATTAAGTGCTGGAACTCTGCAAAATGCTATTTCCATTTAATACTCTCCTGCACATTTTCACAATATTCTTTAAATGTGTGTCCTTCACATGGCCGTATCACTTACCCCACATGCAAGAAAAGATTAATTTCATATAAAACAGACAGTCTTGAAAATAAGGAGCCAGAAAGACAAGCAAGATATCTCTTGAAGTCCTGGGTGGTTACTGTTACTGAGAGGTAACAAGGAGAGGGATCTTAAATATGTTTAGTTTAAAATTCAATCATAGTCAAGCAAAACTAACACACAGTTTTGAGCATATTATAGCACCACTGGAAGTTAACTGGTAGGTACAATTAGCTGTGTTGCAGTAATAGCTACCAGTCACAGGAGTGTGTGTGCATGGATGGGAGGCAGCCCAGTCACTGAGGGACATGTCCCTTGTTCTGAGCCTCATTTGAGAGTCAGAATGTTTGCAAAAGCTCCATTTTTAGATACAAAAGTGTCATCTCGGCAAGGCAGAAGTTTCACCATGTTTTGCAGATTCAGCTAACTATCCTGCATTAGAGTTCACTGACTATCAAAAGGCATTAAAAAATACCAAAGATTTATGCATTAGGTTGTATAGCATTAAAAAACAGGTTCAAAGTTATCTGACAGCTACAAGGTCGTACTTAGCACTCAGTTTAGGCCATGTAAGAAGTGAAATCATGTGATACCTTCCAATTAAATATCCTCTGTGTTTCCTGAGAGGAGAAAAAGACAGATGCCAAAATCCCAGACAATTCATACTGACTTCAAATCCCCTCTTATATGACAGCTTTGAGAAGCTTTTGGGACAGAGCTAGGAAGTCATCCACAGTGACAAATTACAGTTGCTACTACACACTACCATGACAGACCATTTTAAGGATAATTTACAATAACTCCTTCATAAGATATTGTGCAAAGAACACCAAAGCTTGTACTGACCTATTTTAAATTCAGGTACTCTCCCTACTCCATGATAACAAGGTTTTAGAGAATATGAAAGCACAGTCCAGGGGGTCCTCATAAGACAGAACAGATTTCAGCCTTCTCTCAGTTTCCTATATTTCAACAGTTGCAGGAGTGCCATTTGTGTAGCCACCTTTAGACTTCATGTGGTCTTGAATTGACACAGCCTAGGAAAAAAAAAAAGCTTATTAGAACATGCATCTTATAAATTCTGGTTGCCAGAGCAATTATTAAAGGCATCAATTTGAAAGGGCAGGTGGGCCATATGTTTACAGTGCTGAGTCCCAACTGTAGTAGGGAGAAATAATAACTAAATCCAGGACTGTTAAGTACTATTTTAAGTCAGTGTTTGAAATGCATTTTGCTATACAAAATCCACTTATTCTTACATACCTCACCCTGGCACAGCTTTAACTTCAAGGTTTTGGTTCTAGTATCAAGTGCATCCGTAGAATCTGTATCCAAAAGGTTCCCACCGTGTGTAAAGATACTGAGGAAATGAGCACTTCCTGCTCAGTGTATCTCCCACAGTATCTCATGTTTACAAACCAAAAGGCAGTTCTGTTCTGATGCTACTCTACTGATTAAGAAAAAACCAACCTCAAGATTTTTCTCTCTCTTACAATTATCTGGCATTTCATTAGCTACGTGCTCTGCAGGTTGCTGAGGGGAGATCTGTGCTTTTCCCAGAGGTGCACACTTACTGAGGAATAGTCACTACTCATCTCTCTGGCCCCGACGTGTGCGGTATGCACAAAGTTCATTGGCTCTCCTATCATATTGCGGTCCAGTCTCCGACGCCTCTTCTGTGAGAAAATAAGATACCTTAGGTCTCTATTCAGAAAACATCAGCAGCTTTTAGCCAGAAACAAGTAGCCAAGATAAAAATAGATAGCCAGGACTGACCCCTAATGACACCTCATGGCAAGCGGGCTGAAGTTTCAGACTGTTTGCAGTAAGACACACTGAAAGTCACTTTTATTACTGCTAATTGAATTCTAGCAAAAGCTTTCTTTACTGCTGGAAAGTCAGGGCCTGAGAACTGCAAACAGTCACGCTGTCTAAGTTTCTGGCAAAGAACCCACAGTTCAAACACAGCTTAACAGGATTGGTTTTAGCTTTTGCATTACTTTGCCTAAACTAATCAAAACAACAGGAAAATGAAAGTGTTTCCCAAGTAACTGGAAGGCAAAATTTCAAATCCAATAAAGGGTGGCAGCTGTGCATCTACCTACCGGTGGGGGCTGTTCACCATTGCACCAATTAAAACAAACCAGGAACTCAGTCATTATATTTCTCAGTAGGTAAAAAGGTCTTGTTAAGTGCAATTCTCTGGGACTTCAAGCAGTACAAGGACAAGTGCAGTCCCTAGAGTGAGCTTAGAAAGGAATTGCTTGTGCAGGTTCGCTGGTAGAGATCACAGAATGCATCTGATAAGTATACCTGCAAAGAGATTAATATTTAAATTTATATTAAAATATAGCAAAGTTTTGTAACAGTTATTGAGCAATAGGCAGTTCCTAAGACTAAACCAAGGCTGTTACATTCTTAAACATACCTGTAGAGGAGAGAAGCATCAATTTAAAATTATTATGTTTCTGTCAGAAATCAGGATTAAGGACTCTGTGTATTTACTCACAGAGAGTACTGGAAGTTCTTTATAGAAATGTGATAAAAACAATGCTAGAATTAAGTCAAGTCTTGTTTAACAATCTGTGATCTGATTGTAAGCAAAAGTAACAAATACTTATGAATTATTTACTGTTTTGTAAGAAACCAGCTTTGAACAGACTGACTTGTTAACATCTACAAACTGAGGCCTTACATATGATACAGTTACTCTACTTAGATAGGGAAAAGCTCAAGGCAAAGAGCCTTCTACAACTCCAAGTAGCCCTTAAAAGAGAAAAGAAGAGCCTTGCATACCAGCAAGAGAAACCACTCATCAGAGCCTAGAGCTTCCCAGAATGTATAAAAATATTAACATAGCAATCCTGAACTGGAGACACAACCAAGAAGCTCATTGACTCTAAGTACTGTGAAGCCAATAGACAGCCCGACTTTTATAGTCACTGACTTTTTTTTTTCTTTTTTCCCTTAATGTATCTTCATTCAAAGCAAACTGGGTTATAGACTAGCCTTTGCTGTCAACTTTTTCATACCCCAGATCATTAAAACAATATAACATGTTCATAACATGTTCATTTAAAGAATGTTTTGTGATTTTTTTGAAGCTTGCAGCTTAACAGAAGTTTAACAGTATGGTTTCATCAGTTCAGTCTTTCTGAACCCCCACTAAAGCTTTCACAACAAACCAGCATAAGCTTCCTCCTTCATAAGCATTTCTTATGTAGTCTCACAAAATTATGTAATTAGCACATCTATTTCTTTCACCTTTGTGGTTTTCTAACATTTCATCACTTCTCACTTCAAGCAGATTTCTTAAATTTCTGTGGTTAATCTTTCAAAGCATTTGTTATGTCTGCCCCTTTGTTTTAAGTAGTCTATATGATACATTTCTGAAGAATGTCTTATATTATTCCAGTTTGTCCTAGGTGGTTTTAATACAACTTATCTGCCTCAATTATCATTTTTCACCTCACGCCCTCACAATGGTCTTTATCACCACCGGACAGGACAGTGGTCCACACAACCATAAAAACATGCAGAAGCCAAAGCTTTTGCCAGCACTTCACATTAGTCACGGATTTTTTGGGTTTGTTGCATGTTAATGAGACCACATCAAAGCTAAGGTTTTCTTAAGTGTGCCACCGCACAGAGATCACCTATTTGGAAAGCAGACTGACTGATACGACACCATGACCATCCCAAAGCAACAGCTGAACTCCTACCGTCCTCCTGCCGTACCCCCCATGCGTCCGTCTCCCTCCGTGGGGCTCCGTGCGTACCTCGGTGCTGCCTGCTGCTCCCGGAGAGTCCTGACAGGATGGTGTGTCCTCATTCAAGCGCTGGCACACACCCAGCTCCCGTCTTGGCAGCTTCAGCACATTTACAGTTCATATTCCTGGGTTATAATTAGTCCTGTTGGCTAAGCAAGAACGCTCCGCTGCGCTCCCATGCCCTGCGGCGGCTCCTCCGCTCCGGGAGGTGCTGCACAAGTCTCTTGAGCACTTCACGCGTCCCTACAGGTGTCAGAAATGCAGAGCGGAGACCAAAAATAGAGCCCTGGTTTGGCGTCAGATTTGTGCAGCCGTGCGGTTTTCTCAGCACTCCCCATGCAGCCTGTGGCTCACTTCCACCCCTGCGGCAGCTCTGCAGGTGTCCTGCTGGCACACAGTGTGCTGAACGTCTTCCTGTTGTCTTTTACATCAGAACGCTTCTTTTCCTCTGCATGACTCAGAGAATCATCCCCCAGGACAGGAATGTTTGTGCCAGGGCATGGGACAGTACCTTGCTCCCAGAGACTCAAGGTTTCCACACTAACTAGAAGAATTTTAGGAACATCTTAATGTTTTCAGGCTCACCCAAGACAAGTAAAAGCCAACAAGAATCCCCGAACCAAGGAGAAAACAACGTTTTGTCACAGTTGGCACACAGACCAGAATGGGACAATATCCTGTTGTTCTTTCTCTCTGTTTTTCACCATGGCAGCAGTATCATCGAGGCGAGGAGACAAAGGGCCTGGGAATGGCTAGCACATGCAGACACGGATGCTGGATGTGCTGGCAGGATGCACAGCCCTGCTGGAGCCCGGGGCCTGAAAGTGCTCCAGAGCTTCGGGAATGTTGAGATAAACTTCCCTGAGTGTAACAATAAATTTCTTCTACCACTGCTGTGTATTAAAAAGTATTCAAAGTCTTCTTGTATTTTACTTACAAAATATCAACGGAAAATATTGGCCTCAATATTTTGGAATCAAACCAAAAGAACCAAAAACCTGAATCTTTGCATAGACAAGGGAGACACATGGTAATGTTGATAAATAACATCACTAAACATATTTATTCTTCCCAGCTGGCCTTTAGACTCAAGGTCAGATCATGCAAAATCCTTGCCTCGAGCTGTTAGTGCAGGACTATGAGGGTACAGTTGGTGAATATTGTCACAGGCTGCCATCCCCCTGCCCCAGTTCAGCATTAAACTGGGATTACTGCTAGGCCCACTTGTTGTCATTTTCATTCCAGCTCTGTCAATACCGAGTTCATGCAAGGAGCAGTGTATTTCAGCCTAAATGCCTTTCTAAAAACCGCCATGCTTCTAATTTGTTCATTACCCCTCCTCTGGTCATTTGACATTAACGTCATGTTAAAATCCTCAAACAGTTGTATGTTTACATATTTGAATGACAAGGTGTGGCAAAAGACAGCAAAACTCATATGAGTTTTGAGCATGAAACTTGGAGAGTGCCTCTTGCTCGGTAAAAATATGAAGAGTACAAAACAATTATTAAGACTTTGGAAGAACCTTGGGCCCAAACAGCTAAAATCTGCTGTAGAGTGAGCTTAGCTGCTTGCAAGTAGCATCCTGATTTTACCAGTGTATGTACAGATTACAGGGATGCAGTCCTCACACTATATAATAATGCTACTATGTGTCATAAATGTATATATTGGTCTACCATCCTGGAGCTTCACAGAAAGCTGAGAATAAGGTTTTACCTGAGCCCTTCAATAATCTAGGTGTGTAGGATTTTTAACCAAAGAAATTGGGGTGTACTCTATGAGGACATCCTTTTTTCCTAAGAAAGCCAAATAGACATATAGGTTTAAAAAATAGTTCTTCTAAACCAAACTAACCAACCAAAAAAAAAAAAAAAAAACAAAAAAAAAAAAAAAAAANCCCCAAAAATGCCAACACCCCCCTCACACACAAAACTCCCCCAAACCTCAAAGGCAGCTCCTCTGTTTCAAAGTGAAAATGAGGTAAATGACCATAATCTTCAAAACAAAAATTTATTTTGAACTAAGTGTCCATTCCCCTTCAAATAAGAAGAAAAGCCAAGAGACCAAATTATGTGCTCTGTTTGGAAGTTAAAAACAACTTCAAAAGAAATAGACTAAGGTTTGCTTGCAGTCTTACCAGAAGAAACAGTAACAATCATGAAAAGCAAGCAAATGGTTGGCAACACACCCACCACCAATAATGTAAACATGTTGAACGGATTAAGTGTCTTGTAAATGATGAAATTTAACGTTGCTAAAAAAATGTATGATCATAAATTTCCCTTCTTTACAGAAGGGAAAAAAGCCTTAACAAGAAAAGGTGGAATTCCTCAGGCACAGCAGAGTAGCAAGCATGACGGCCAAGGAAAAGCATATGAGGGAAGCAGGAAAAGCAGGAATTGCCCTCATTTAGAGAGGGCTACAGAAGAGAATCCCTCCAGGTCGATTTCAGTTTTCCTCGGGCCCGAGGACACTCCGTGACCTTGACCGCAGCGATGCTCGCGGGGCTGCTGCGCTGCGCCCGGGACAACGGCAGGGGGCGCCCCGCGCACCCCCCCGCGCTCGCGGCCTTCCCGCCCCGCCGCTCCCTCAGGAGTCTCGCGCGCCCTCACGGGGAGCCACGGCCGGTCCCGGCCGCACCGTAGCTCCTCACTGCAGAGCAGGGCCGGTGTCCGGAGCCTTGGTCGAGCGCTCGGCACTGCCGCAGCTCCGCCCTCGCGGGAGGGGAGTGCGCGGCCCTGCGCTGCGCTCCAGAGCCAGCAGGGGGCGGCACGCTCCCACCTTTCCGCCTCCGCCCTTCTCCGCCGCGGAGGCCGTCGAGCGCTCCCTAGCGGCCGCGCTGTAACACGGCCGGACGTGAGTGAGGGCGCCCCAGCCAATCGCCGAGAGTCGTTCGCGTTACGCCGCTTCCTATTGGCTGGGCAGCGCAGACGGCCGCCCAATGGGCGCGGCGGAGCGCGAGGGGAAGGCGCGCGCGCGCGGGTACCGCCCCTCTTTGCGGAGCGCGCGGCGCGGCGCGGACCGGCCCTGCTGCTGCTCTGAGCGACCATGGCGCTGCCCAGCAGTTGACGTTTGGCTTCTCCCCTCTCCACCTTCTCCTCTTTCTCCGGCCCCTTCCTTCCCCCTGCCCGGGTCCCGGCTCAGGCACGTAGACGGCCGGTACCGGAGACACCGGGCCCCCCCCGCCCCTCAGAAACAGGCAGTAGGAGTCGGGCCGGGCGGC
>VZSE01006121.1:640636-651880 GCA_013398275.1 Promerops cafer | reverse complement strand
GTGACCCCCGCGGGCTTCCGCCCGCGCTGCTGGCGCGCTGCCCGCCCTGCGCCGCCCTGCCCGCGGCTCCTGCGCTGCCTGGCGAGGCCGTGCGGCAGCCGGATAAGCCTGCGCTATAGCGGCCCGCATGACTTTCCGTAGAGCGCTGTGCTCGTGTCCGTGGGAAGATAGAAGAGCAGGCGGCTTTATCTGAGCCTTGTACTGCTCGTCTTATCTGCATGCAAAGGAACCTGGTGGAGGGTTAAGATTCCCCTTTGTAGCTTCAGGGTTTGGATCTTGAATCTTGCTTTGAAATGGGTATTGAGCTTCTCAGTAGCTGTCCTGACCAAGCAGGTTTGTTTTTTTTTCTTGTTACTGTTTCAGCCCCAAGATGAAATAGAAGTTGAAGATGGGTTTAAACAGTACGATGGTAAGCCTTTGTTAGTGTTACCAAAGCGTAACTCAAAAACTTAAAATATTTTTATTCTTTATGTGCACTGTTTTGTACTGACTGTATCACTGGATGATACTTAATTACTGCTTAATGATAGTTGTCTGTTTTGTCTTAGTGATTAGTGCATTAGATATGGAAGCTATGATGAGTACCATAAATGCTTGGATAAAAAACCCAGTCAAGTTTGAACGTTCTCATGGGATCAACAACACACTGGATGCCCAGATCTTGGAAGATAAGGAAGGAGGAGATGAAACAGTCCACATTCTTATTGTTGAAGGCTTCCTACTTTACACCTACAGGTAATCAATTGTGCCTTCATCACACATTTTGATTTTTACATTATTTTATGTAATGGGCAAACCAATAAAAAGACGTGTTCTAAACCAAGAGTTGGCAGCTGGCATTGACTACTGCCAAGTTTAGGTGTCACAAGTCTAAAGGTTGCTCTAAGTACAGGAAATGGATATAGTTTTACTGTTGTGGGTTTTGCTACTAATTAGTTGAGGTGTAACCAAACACATGTCTCTTTCAGGCCACTGATTGATGTGTTCCACCATCGGTACTTTCTTTCCATTCCATATGAAGAGTGTAAAAGGAGAAGAAGGTAAGTTTGTCTGAGTTCTTTGCTAGCCCAATAACATCTTACTCTTTTCAAGACTTTGTTTCTCTGAAGCTTTTAGATGAGAAGGGATAAAGGCAAATGTAGCTGCAGAGTTAAAAGACCGTAGCTTCCTTCACCAAACTGACTTAAACTTCCCACCAAGTATATGTAATGCTCAGTTTCTGCACACACCTTTCACTAGGCTTTCTCCCATGCTAGTTTTCCAATTACACAGTTCCCAGGTCTCAAACTGAGGTTTTACATTTGGCTGTATTGTTGGACACGTACACTGTTCTTCTAATGGAAACTTGAATTATATTACAAGAGGAATAAGTGGGCAGCTATTTTATGCAAAGTTCTGCTGAAGCTTTTAAGAGTTTATTCATCAATATTTAGATCAGTCTGTCTTGGGAACTCCTTTTGCATTTTAAACACTTTGGACCTGCACATCAAATTTCAATTTATTTGCATAACTTGATGCTTGCAGCTCTTGCTAACTACTAACTTTTGATAAGCTCAAAAACCAAACTGGAGTCAATGGGCTTAGGCTAATGTGTAGAGAAACCCAATGAAGGATCTGTCATTTCCCTAAACTGTTACTAGACTACTTGTGAGTAACAATGCCTTAATTTACAGTTCAAGGAATTACACTGTACCGGATCCACCTGGATTGTTTGATGGCCACGTTTGGCCTATGTACGTAAAGCACAGGAAGATAATGGAAGAACTTGGAGTTGATGTGGGTAAGTCTTTAATGACAAAAGCACTTTATGAGATTGCTTTTCAAACCTGTGCAATATGTACTGGTTAGATGCATGACAGGAGGAGAATGAAGCAGGTGGAGGGAGTATATTTCTCTGATACCAGCTAGATGCGTGCTTTTTAAATTAGGATCTGGCAAGCTTACAGAGACATTTTATTATAGTTCTCTTATTTTACTTTCTTTAAGTGCATTTGAATGGGACAAAATCAAAGGAGGAGCTGTTTAATGATGTGTATGGGCAGATCCAGAATAAGATTGAAGAATTGCTTAACACCCAGGTAAGGTTATGTTGCAATTCAAAGGCAAACCTTTTAAAACCTGTGTTGGAAAAGCGTGCAGCTGTAACTTGAAGTATGTTCATCACATCTATCTTTCTGTTTAGAAATAAGCTGCTGCTGCTGATTCTTGTGAGTGAAGATGATTCCTGTTTGCTCCACGCTGTCTACCTGACTGCCTCTAAAGTTCCAGCTTCTGTGAAGACTCAACTCTCAAATTCAACTTTGTTCAACCTTTCCCTTGAAAACTGAGTTCTATATGATCATAATTAAAAAGCACTTCCCCCTTGTCTGTGATCCTAAATTATGCTTCAGTCTAGTATGTATTCTTAGGTGACTCTTTTCATAATGTTCTTAGTGTCACAAGTTAAAACATTATAGTGGAACTGATGTGAAATGGCTCAACTATCTAGGAGAGTGTGTGCATCCACATACACAGACACTGCTTTGACTTCTTTGCTTTCAAAACTCTGCATGCATTCCTATAATAACTAGGCAGCAGGTATGCTTAGAAATTAAGATTTATGTTCTTCAAAAATAAGAGAACAGGATACTTTAAGGCCATTTTACTAGCATTGAATCACTTAAATCCAGTGAATGCATTGATCTTGGATGCAGACAAATCAGTTTAGGTTCAGGAAGAAAATTTTATATACACAATAGCTTTCAAAGTATTGATTGTTCTAGCAATTCCTGTAGTAATCTGTAGGGTATTGCAAGGTCAGATTCCTGTGTAAATACAGAAGTAGTTTAAGGCCTTAGTTTACAGGGAAAAGCACTATAAAGGCTTTAATCCACAGTAGGAAGAAAAGTGAAATAGTGACCAAAGCTTGATTAAAAAAAAAAATTGTCTGCCAGGTATTTCAGGAGGGAAGATATGTATTGATCCAGTGTGAAACCAGTCCACTTCTCTAGAAGGTTTTAACCAATGCTGAGAACCAGTAGTTATTTCAAGCCCAGATGCATTAGCTTCCTGACAGGAGCTGGTCCTCCCCAGTATCCCCTGGAAACAGAGAAAGTTCTTTCACATACTATCAAAGTAGGTCTTGGGGAAAGTTTTTTTCTTTTAAGATACTGTATGGTGAAGAGAGGAGCATTAGGGTGTTGTTCTGATCACAACTGAGGATGTACTTTGCTTCTATTCTAGCAAGGAACTAAACCAGAACAGGTGTCTATACCTGATTGTTTTTCTTTAATACTTACTTAAGTAGTGCATTCCAATAGAGCAGAGGCATCATATCAGCTTTCATGTGGTACATGGTTGCTCTCTCCTTACTCTGGTCAATGGGAAAAGTCTCCAAAGGCTGAGCATTGTAGTCAAACTCTGCCAGAATCACCTTGTTGTAGCCTGTTACTAGTGGGCAGGAAGTGTATCCATCATACTGCAAGGAAAAATACCCACTTGTCATTATTCTGACCAAAGCCTGAAGTTTTACAAGCCATAGTTAACATTGACATTTCAAAATAACTTCCTAGGAGATTTCTGCATTTACAGTGTAAATACCAGTGAAGCTGGAAGGCTGCTAAACCACTTCTGGTTTATTAACCATAATAATAAGCCACTCTATTTCAAATGTAGATCTGCTTAACAGCATTGCTTAAGTTAGACCTAACCTAGAAGAACAGGGCATAATGTCTTTAATGGTTAGTTATTGTAACTAGTGGAACAGGTGACCAGCAGATCAGGATGAGAGCTGGTGTTTACTTCAACAAGCCAACAGGATCTTTAGTGAGAACTTCCAGAGAATTGCAGGATGTTCAGGTTAGTGCCCCAAGGAAGCCATATATAAAATGAAAGTAAAGGCTCAAGAACAAATCTGAACATATTTTTAGGCTTAACAGCTGTAGTACAGAAGCTTCAGTTTAACTCCTTAAAAGATCATGTCCTACACAGGAGAAACAAGTTAGCAGGAGTTTTTCTGGAGCAGGTATTGCCTTAACAGTGGAAGTAAATCACTTGCACTGATGAAAAACCCTGACTAATCAGCCTCTAACCTTCTCTCAACTTGGAATCAGAGGTAAGAATTTTAATGGCAGTACCATGAACTGTGTAATTCCATCACTACTCTGACATGCAGCAAGTAGCCATTTAGCACCATAACTGCAGAGAGGCAAAGCCTTCCCTGCCTTCCAGTTCACACACTCAGCTGCTTGCAAGACTTCCTACATAAGAAGGGAGAAAACATTCAAGAGAATTTCTCCCTAAGACAAGAACTGTAAGTACCTTTTTAACTGGCAACTCGTTCTTCATTACCAGAGAAATAGTATTATCAAGGATTCCAGACTGTGCAGCTAAATAAGAAAGAAATAGAAATGTACTGTTTCAGCCAGCAATTATTTTCATTAGTAAAGCAAACAGTAGTAGCCAGGCATTTTGCTGGAGAATTCAGCTGCAATTGAACTTACATGTAAGTTTACTGTCCCAGATTAAAGAAAAAAGGACTAATGCTTTGGCCTCACTGTTTTGAATATGCTAAAGCCTAATGAAACTTGAGCTGATATTTTCAGGTATGCCCATTCTCCTATGATAAATTGTATTTGCTCAGTCTTATCAAACACTGACGTTCTGGCACACTGAAATTCTGTTTCTTTTTGAGTGCTGTAACTGTAGACCCATTTACTGAAGTAGCTAAGTACCCCTCTCTTTGATTACATCAATAACACACTGTATACCCTGGGTTTTTTTCTACTCTTATTTATTTGCCTTTTATCAGTTGTGAGACCATACATTTAAAGTGTTTTAATTGTGGAACCTGCAGCTACAAGGCCAGAACATGTGATTTTTTGATAGTGACTTATCAGTTAGGTGACACATGCATGAGGAGCTGAGATAAAGCAGGAAGATTCATTACTGAATGATAATGTAATACAAGAATAGTTCATTCATTATATGACATTGTTTGAACACAAAAAATAGAATTAGTTCACCTGTGAGGCATCTGGAACAACAGAACTGTTGGGTTAGTGGCATCAACATGGTCTTTAGCTAGCTTGTGGGCCCTGGAGACTCTGGTCTTTTTGAAAGCTCAAAATTGAAGTCATGATCTCAGGAGTAGCAAACTAAACAAAAAGCTTACTGTGACTCCACTCTTGTCATTTATGCACACAAACATACACATGCAACTTTACCTACAGCCGCAGCAGTTTTTGATGTTGGAAGGTTGGTGCAGTCTCCAATACCAAAGACATTAGGATATTTTCTGTGTTGTAGAGTCTCCTTATCTACATCCACCCAGCCACTTTCATCTGAGACAGGACTGTTGACGAGTACAGCGGGTGGCCCCATTGGGGGTGTGACATGAAGCATTTCATACTGAACAGAAAGAAAAGGCACTCTACAGTTAGTTCATCAGAGTAAACTCTATCTGTTGGTATAAAGTAATAAGCTCATTGTGGAGAGAGGGTTTCTTGGGTTTGTGTCTGTTTTGGTTTTTTAAACACAAGTATATAGAATGAAAATCTACTCTCAACTTTCAAATGCATCCTTTAGTTAACATGAACCTTATCAAGCAACTCCATTTGGAAGCAATTTGCCTTCCTCCATACACATCTGAGATATTCCCACAGCATACAGGACTCCAGGCATAATTTATGAGACATTTTTTCTTCTCTCCACCTTGGTTTCAAAATTTTTAATATTCTGCTAAAGTTAGAGATAGTAGTCTCAGGGGGAACAACAATACACAACGAAGCAGACTGTGTTATAACAATGTAGAAGTTACTTTGCAGTACACAAGGAAAATAAATAGAACCAAATGAGGGGTCTGAAAGCTCCTGACCTGATGAACTTCAGTCACTCCAGGTTTGTCCAAGCTTTCAAACACAGCTTCTTGCTTGTCTGCTCGAACTTCTATGAGGTTGCGCTTGTAGTTAACAGCAAGATTCCTGTCCTTTATTACTTCAAGCAATGCATCAGCATATTTCTTAACAGCAAAAATCACACCAAGTGAGGTGTTGAACATGATGTTTGCTTTGGAACGTTTTCCTGTCTGCAGGAGGAGATCCAATTAACCTTTTCTATTAAGAAACTGTGACAAGAAGAGACAAAAGAACTGTGCTGCACTACTAAAGAGCTGATAGAACTATTCATGCAGTTCAATTATTAATGAATGTTTAATTAATATTTCACAGCATGTTAGAAGGTAGACCCTTTCAGCATGAGGTACTGAAGATACCTCACACAAACAACTTGTGAGAAGAGGTGGCTGCAAGGCACTGAGGAACTGCTCTGTGCAGGTTAAATTCTTGAAGCAGTTTAGTGTTAAAAAGCTTTCTGAAATCTTCACTTCTGTGCGTAATTCAGGTACTCACCCAGTACCAGTTCATGAAACTTGAACACATATGAAGCCTGACACTTCCACTTGAAGTTGACTTTTGCTTCCACTCAGCTTGCTTTAACAGCCTGGCTAAGACTCCTCCTGATGCTGAGACATTGTGCCCCAAGGAGCAAACATAGCCACTTTTCAGACTAGTAGACAAATGGCACTAGGTATTAAGTACTTAGAGTAACAAGAATGACTTAATTCCAGCCAGTGTTATTTTGGTGCACCATGTGAAGTTATAAATTAGGCTGAGAACAGTTCTATCTGCAGCTCCCCAGAAGCAGGGCAAGCCGTTCTTTAAGTATGAAATTCTGAATTGAAACTTCTGAACTGAAACTTCTGCAAGTTTCTCTGGTATTAAATATATGCTAAATATCCATGTACAATGCATTTACCTTCATTCCTTACACATATAAAACAGAAAAAGCAACTCAGTTACTTTAATAATCCTGAGTCACAGCACTCTCATGTGGTTTATATTTGTTTTAAAGATAATATGAAACCCTTAGAACAAGCCTTCCTTCCAACTGTGAGAACAAGCACTGGCAGAGAGTGTGAAAGACTTACTTTTCTCAAGTATGCATCTGATAAATACATGATCTTCTGAGGAGCCCCTGCACACTTCACTGGAGTATTTGGAAAAGTGAAGATAGCATTTCCTTCCTTAAAATCTTGTAAAGCTCTCCATGTTTTCTCTACTGTCTGGGCTGAATAATTGGAACCTATTTTAGGGTGATTAAAACCTTCAGGCAAGCCTTTGATCTAGAAAAAGAGAAATTAAGGTTTCAAGTACCGATGGCAAAAGTTTTGTCATCATTGACAAGTATTAAATACAGACTGAGAAATAAGTATATAAGAAGTTTCTGTCAATAAGAAAGTCCATACTTATTTGCTAGTTGGTAGTTTTAAAAATAGGCCTAGCAATAAAACAGGTATTTCCTTTAAAATTTAGTATATGATTTAGTAGGTGTAACATTTAGTGAAATTACTTTGGTCTGCAACATCTGAGCATAAGTCTTCAGTGCAGACCCAGACCCGAGTTTTTGTAGACTGAAATTCAGAGCAAGAATATATAAAGTCACTGCCATATCATCACAAGTAAAAATCATGTAAAAAAAAAAAAAGCATTATGAAAATTTGTAAGGTGAATGAAACTTTTCTGTAGTCAGTTGCAGATACCTGTATTTGCCTAGGGTCATTTTTGTTTTAACTCATCTGCATCCAGTAATTATTTCCTTATTACTCCTACTATGACCTGAGCATCTGCTTGTGAGAAAGGAAGTTGTACCCATTTCAAAATAATGGATTGCAGAAATTCTGTGAGAATATGGAGTCATGTTGTATGCACTGCAATGTCTTTGGGACATTACAGTCTGCACCAGAAGTACACTGCTGGTAAAGAGAAACCATCCCCCTTTTTCAAGTGTCCACTTTTGTTTAAAAGTTACTGAGTTTTCATTACAGAGTATGATTAACTGTGTTACATGGCTTCTACTAATGAACACTGAATTTACTTTTATCAGCTTGTACTGAAGCAATAGATAGGAAGACTAAGAGGAGGGTCACTGAACATGCTGCAACTCCTCATTCCACTGACCTAATCACCAGAGCTTATTTGTGACTGTAGCTGAGACCAGCTCTTGCTTGACATATATATTGAAAGCTTTTCAAAGAGATACTTAAGTATATTGTCAGGTACTACATCATATTCAGGTCAGGGTAAAACCACGAGAGTCAAATTGCTCAGACACCTTGCCTTTGTGTTCTCCTCCTCCTATACATCACTGTGGTCATTCTTGCACCAACATTTTCCTCTGAGTGCCACTGTGTGAAGTGTACAGGAAAGTTACACAAGGGAAGGGCCCCAGGGCCTATTTAAGCACAAGCTTGGTAACTCAGGTGGCTCCTTTTGAAGAGCATCCTTTAAGAAAAGTGAGGGTAGGTGAAATTAATTCTGCAGGCCAGCTTTTACTGACTGCTCTGCGTTCCTTGTTCTGTTTACATTTGAGATGCTTCAGGCTGCAGTCAGCACACCTTATCTCATTATTACAGGCTGCCTTAAAGCTCTATTTGCTGCCCCATCTGCTGATATTGCCACAGAGATGCAAAAAAGTTATCATAAAAGGCTTTCCCAAGGGTAATTTGGGTTATTACACAGGGATCTGTGGAAGGAGTAAAGTCATTAATCTGTCTTCTAGCTCTTTCATTCATAGCGTTCAATACCTTGCAGCAAAAACAGTACTGAAAAGCCATTTACTTTAAAGAGTGTACATGATGCTATTAAAATCAGTAAAAACAGGATTACTGTGAAACAAATACCTTTTCATAATGAAGACTAATTCCGAGAGCAATTATCAGATACTTGTAAGATACCTGTTGTGTAAGGAACAAAAAGTATTTTAGACAAAGAAACCAAAGCATTACTTCAAAGTAAATTTCAGTTACCTGACAGCAACAGAGTCACAAGGAAGGAGATAGAGGGAGCATTAGTAACATAAGTTAAGCTCTAAGAATTCTAATTAAAATGCTAACTGCATTATGAGTTACACACACAGCCTTTGTTTTACACAGACACAGGTATCTGAAGCTCTCTCTTTTCTGTTCAGTTCACCATAAACAGGGCAAAGGCTTATGATAATAGTATTTTAAGTTGATGTTATTCTAACCTAGTTATCTACCACAATTTTTATTAGAAAAAGATTTTAGGATCAAGTACATAAGACTAATTGGAATTTCCCAGCCTCTTAGATGCTGGAGGCCTTGCTCAATAGGCAGTCGTAAGGTGATCTGCAGGAAGAGGATAGAACTCATGACATAAAATAAAAAACTTTTCTTTATTTTTTTTTTTTTTACATTATTACCTTGATATCATTCTCCAGCCAGACACAGTTCTTATCTGGATCCAATGCTGTAACTTGAGATTTGATCCACTCAACACCTTTAGGCACTACACTTCCCATTGGACGTGCAGAAGCTGCCAGCTGCTTTGCACCACCACCAACCAGGGTCCACAGTGGCTGATAGTAATGAGTCTGAAATGAAAGTTCAAGTGGACATTTCAAACCTGTTTAAAGGGACTTAAAGGCACATCACTTCAAATGGGAGCAATGTACTCTTAACATTGTATTATTCTTTACAAAATAAGCTGTATAAATAACCAAGATTTTTCCATGACAAAGCTGCAGAGATCCATAAATCTCATGGAGAAGAAAGTGTCATACAAAACCTTTTTAAAGATGGTTAGTTGGCTTACTTTCCACAGTTAAAAACACGTGGGGCTGGAGAGGGATGAGAATCAGACCCATCTGGTCACATGTAAAATGCTTATTCTTTACAGTGCTTTACAGCAGAGGGAGACTCACCTTACTTGGCTCAACAACAGCCACATTTCCTGCCCCCACTTTCCTCTTCATCCGAGCACTCATGGAGATTCCACCAGCACCTCCACCCAACACAAGTACTTCATAATAATCCTTGGCAGCACACCTGGCTGCTGTGTGTAAGCCGAAGGAGCTCATCTTCGGCATTCCTGGTTTCAGCAACCATGCACCAGAACGGAGACAGGAGCAGGAGGACACTGCTCCAAGTGCTGACATCTTTCATCAAGTGGGAAGCTAGGAGATAAGGAAAGGCACCAGTAACAACTACAGGAGGCAGAATTTATATTTATTTAAATGCTTAGGTTAGTTTTCAAGGCAAAAATTATAATACTAAATTCCTTGAGTCACCAGGCAAGAATTACAGCTTTTTCATTTATTTACTCATTTTTGTTACTTACAGACCGGAATTTCAAAATTACACCAGAAACCTCAAATATTTTCAAGAAAATCTGCCAATGTCAGCTTCAAAAATTCTCCACTACACTAGATGTAGTTGAGCAACTCATTCTGCACCTTTATGAGCTATCTTGACATCCCTCATGACTGTGTACCCTGAATTCTTTATAATGCCCCATTATTAATCCTTACAGTTACAATTTAGGACAGAGAGGGAAAAATCTCAGAGGCATCCACTGTAAAACAAATGTTAATAATTTTGTTCTACAGGTTTTCCAAGATACAAACATTTTCTTCTCATCCCCTCTCCAGTCAGAACAAAACATTCAACTCCACAGTAAGTTAGTTTCACTTTAGAAGGCTGCTTATCGTCTGTGCAGGCAGTTATTTAAAAATGTGTACCTCCATTTGTAGATCTCTTTTCCCTTTCACTCTAAGGCTATTTGTGTGCATGTTTTTAGAATAAGTCTGTTTAATACTGAAGAAAATGCACTTTAAAGAAATCATAGTTTAGACTGAGCAGGAGACCTCAGTACCTCAACTAGAGCCTAGAACAAACACTTAACCGAAGCACGGCAGTTCATGTAGAGACACTCAGGACAACTGCAGCTTCTTCCTCTCCAGGGCACCTAAGCTCCTCAGACTGCCTACTTCATCGAACCAGCTTATTGAAGGAAGTTGGAATAAATAAAGTTAGAGAAGTCCTACTGGCAAGAAGTACAGATCATTGCAACTATTTTTTAAACAGCTGGCCACAGATCAGCAGTTTAAGCAATCCACCGATGCACGTGTGTGAGCTCGGCGGGCAGCTCCCCAGCCGGCTCCAGAGCCTGCGAGCCCCTCAGCTCAGGTCATAGCAGCCGCTGCTGCACCGCTGCTCCGCGCCCCCCGAGGCCAAGGCACCCGGCCCTGCGGAGGGCAAGGCCGCGCCCCCGGGGCTGGGGCACGACCCGGTCCGTCCTCGGCGAGGCCGCTGCGGCGCCCAGGCTGCTCCGCCGGCACTGCCCTCCGCCGCCTCCCTGCTCGGCCCAACCCGACACCCCCGCTCCCTCACGGCAGGACGGACCCTCC